>JBCEWC010007657.1:0-21111 GCA_038996855.1 Solanum aculeatissimum | reverse complement strand
AAAGGAAAAAATAGAAGAAAAAACAAAAGAAATAAAGAAAAGAAACAAAATACTAACAAAAAATGAAAGAAAAAAAACAGTGTAATCCTTGGCCATAAGGCAAGTCTGCGAAGGTGAAATAACGAAATCCTTGCCCATAAGGTAGGTCTGCAAAGGTAAAATAATGGGTCCTTATAGCTGAGGGACAATTTTGTCCAAAAATATATTCTTAAAGGAGTGAAGGGTATTTTTGCAAAGCCACCCTTATTGGGAGCATTTTATCAAGACCATCCCCAAAAGGGGTATTTGTGTAGTTCTCTCCTCTTCTGCGTGTGGTCCATTACTTCGAATTTTAGGCTATAAATTTAGCTTAACTACTAATGGAGTATTAGTAGGTGTCATTACGATCTGAGATTTTGGATTGTGGTATCTTTTGAATAAGAAGCATGATGATGTTAACATAAACTTCATCATTCAGTGAATATAAACTCTTAATGTACCTTAGAATATGATTGAACTCAAATTGTGAGCATGTTGTGGGGATTGAAACAATAGAGCGTCCCGAGCAAGATAACAAAGAAATCTTGAACTACTATAATATAACAAATTAATTTGATTGGTTGATCCACATATGATTGATATAGAAAAGTAAAATTATTGAGAGAATATTTTTTTTCTAAAAAAACTTTGTTTGGGGACTACATTATAGATGTTATTATAACTTTGTAAAAAGAAATGGAGATGGGCCTAAAATACCCCTCAACTATTTGAATGGTACAAACTACTACTCTCCATCCATTTTTTGGCCCTCAAATACCTTTGACGTCAACCTTTTAGCTTACCTCGATATTAACCTATTGGCTCATATTTGCTGTTATTTTTAACAATTTTTCTAAAGTAAAACCATTAAATATTTATTCATTATATTGTCAATCTGGTTGATCCAAATTAAAACCTTTCTCAAATAAATGATAAAAATCACATATGATTCATATTTTAACCTGATATGCTTGAAAATAATATTTGAAAAATTATTAATTTTACAACATCTTCCTATTAGCCTGTATGCCACAACCTGATTTCTCAAGCCGTTATGACACCTACCTTAACCACCCCTCCCCCTGATAGGTAAGCCTAACCCGTAACCTGAAACTAAGTGTAATGGGTAATAGGTGGGAAACTAGTGATACAAATATAAGATAAATAAAGAGGACAAGGTAAATATATACATCACAAAAATGGAGTCCCTCCCAAGACCTGGAAGTCACTAGCACAGAGCTACAAGACAAAATAAACTGAGTACAAGTCTCAAAAGTGGACCAAAACAAAACAAGATAAAGGCTAGTCTCAAAATACGCAAAAGATGGGCCAAAAGTATAGATGCAGACTAAAATGATTCAAAAGTGCCTGATGCTCACCCTGGTCTACGAAACTGGTTGCTGCAAGCTGGACTAAGTCATCGGTGACGGCTAGTGCTCGAATCTGCATCATGAAGGAGATGCAAAGTGTAATATGAGTACCAGATAATAAGGTACCCAGTAGGCATCATAGGTCGACTGAGCAAGAAAGGTAAAGACAATATGAAACAGGAGAATTAAAACCTATACAAGAGTCATAATATACATTCTATGGAAAAGGACTAACACTAAGGGAAAATTCGCTAAAACTAACTAAGAATACTACATTAACTATACTTGAACAGGTAGCCACAAGCCCGAACAAGACACACATACACAATTTAAAGTAAAACTCGAGCGAACCCTCATAAGATCGTTGGGTACGCAGAATTTCTATCCTATAGAGGGTAGGAGGTAGGGTTCTCCATGAGTGAATGCCCTAGGGACATGTTCTGGACTTTAACTAGAACTTATCCTGTTTATCCGACAATAAAGGGAGGAACTCGAATCCACCAATGGTCAATCTCAACAACATGGGGCAACACCCTGGTACTCCGACATATATATCTCAAGGAATCAATGATCACAGATCCCTAGGCTCAAAAGATAATCAACAAGGGGTGAGACTAGAGTCTAGCTAAGTCCCAACTAACAGACGCTAGTCTACTACTCCATGCTATATAGATCTAGGCTTTCTAGAACAACTCCGAGGCATTCTAAAGCAGGTTATACTCCTAAACTAATACCAATATCATTTACAGTACCAATAGCATAAAACCAAAGATGAAATAGTAAAACGAACGAGCCACAACCAAACAACATGCTTTCAACTACCCACAAACCTGAAATAGGACCTAGAATATAGATTCTAGCCTAAGGCATGAAAATATACTATCCAAGCCAATTATTCCAACCAAATTCAACATGAATTTACACATTCTAGCTCAATCTAAAGAAAGGAAAATCATAGCCTACCTGAAAGTCGAACACACACACTCCAAGTCACTTGACCAGAGCTTTTCCTTTTGTAATGGCCTCCAAACAATGAAACACTATCAAAAACAAAATTACAACGTCGTTATGATCATTTTGACACTACTTTCGTAATCTTTAGAGATGGACCAATTTTGAAATTCGAAATGGGAAATATGGGATCTGTGTCCAAAATTATGAAATTAACCCCTTAAATAGGTCCAAAATAGACACCCAAACATAGATAGTCAATTAATACCAAATTTGGAGTGCGAGAGAAGGCCTTACACAGACATGGAGTTAAAATCCCAAAACAATGAGCTAAGAAGTAGACCCGAACAACAACTATTATATTGATTTTACAAAATCATGGCACCAATAGCTCAAGATAATAAACCCACGACAACCCTCATGAAATTCTACCCAAAATCACATCAAGAATCGAAGAGAATAGAGCTAAAACGAAGAAAATGCAAGCTTTTAAATTTTGCAAGAAAACCCATTCTGAATTCATAAATGCAGCAGCTAAAATCTAAAATTTACCAAAAATGAGATACTTTCTGGCAGAACTAATTATACCACAGTAATTCTTACGAAAATGTAAACAAGATAGAGTAAAGAATCGCTAAATTCAGACCTATATAACTCAAGTTACAAGTTTCCAAAATTTACAAGCAAATCACTTCAAAAATGCAGAATTGCAGTAGATAAATCGCAGAATTTACCTAATACGAAGCCTCAAAATGCATTTTCGAGCTTATCCACACGTTCTCCCCGAGAAATCTTTTAATTTAGCCTTTTGAATTACTAAATTTGGACTCAATTTGAGAGAGAAATCATACTTTTAAACTTGGTGAAATGGCTAAAATTATGTAAGAAATACACACGTATATAGACTACTTGCCACGTGGCAACATGTCATTGTGCCATGTGGCCACTCCACTTGAGCAACCATTCAAAATTAATTTTGATGCTCTGATCTCATCCGGAGTTGAAAAATATACAAACCATATATGAAATATGATTGGAAACGGCGTTCCGAACTCAATGGCGAAGTCATAATTTTCATACGAGGTCATTACGACTAAATGTGGGTCCCACTCTCAATGCCCTTTTTTTTCAAAATCAGCCGAGGGGTTCAGAATCAGTGGAAGCCACAGGAGTCAAACGAAAGGTCATTCTAGACCAAACTTGATATTTTAGAGCTAACCGCACAATAAAAATTTTGATTTGAATACATTTTCGAGGAATATTGACCGAAGTCAACTATTGATCAATTCTGAAGGCTAAAGTGCTAAAAAGGTACAAACTCACACCGAAAGCCTCGGGACTTGAGTCAACCATCCTTTAGCCTAATTTGGCTATTCTGGAGCCGATAGAATTGTCAGAAATTCATTTTGAGGTTGTTTTCCACATTTTAACTCGAAAATGGCTTTTCAAGTTATAAAGGCCTTCCAACACAGGAACCTGAACAAAAACCAAATGAACGACTAGGCGATCGAGCTACCGAGGTGTAATCAGGTCATAAATGAGCTGAGATCGCTAGAAAAACACTCAAAACGATGAAACAGACGTAGTATAAGAAAAATGACCTGGAGGGTCATTACACTATATTAAATTAATCATCCATTTATTAATCCGACTCATAATTGAGAATCTAATTAAAGTGCATACTCGCCTTGCTCATCTAAAAAAAGATTATTATTTTTCATTAATATAAAATATTCTATCAATTATCCAATTGTCTTGTTCATTCTCTCTTTTTATTTTTTTAATCTCTTACTCTTAATTAGGATATTAGGGACTCAAACTTGAAATTTTTTTTCTTGTCCATATTCTTTTAATTTGTATTATTATCATGTTGGAGTGAAAATAGAAATATGAGAAAAGGTTATTTTTACTCTTTTTATTTTGAATATACACAAAAGAAAAATATCATATATGTACATAGTTGCTTAATGGATCATCTTCTATTGAACTAATTATCTTTATACGAATATCATCATTATTTCCTCATTTTTTTATAATGATCTTACTGGATATTTTTTAGCTTATCTGTGAAATTTACTACTTTGCCCTTTCGTAAGCTGCTTTGGGCCTATTTTGAAATTCTGTGTCGTTGGAACTGAGATCTTGTGTTTTAAAAGCAAAAATATGAGTTTTAGCATTTTTAAAATCTTAAATTGTTGAAAAAGTGAATATTTATACTATTCTAAGTTTCAGATATTGGATCGAAAATTCGTCAATTTGTTAGCTTTAGAAGGTCAAATTTGGTCTAGGAGAAGTTATGGAAATGAATTTGGAGTTAAAATGGAAATTTTGGATCCAAAATTGCATTTTTAGTTGATTCTGAAGCCTAAGTTTGACTTTGGTCAACATTCAAAGTTCGAAAGCTCGAATTGAAATTTCAACAGTTCTAGTGGTTTCGAATGGTGAAACTAACATTAGAAATGATCCCATTATAATTTTTGAAGTTTTCGAAGGAAATTTTGGTATTTTAAATTTTGACTAGTTTTAACGAGTTGTATCAGTAACTGGGTCTAGGAGACCTCGGAATCAAATTCTGATAAAGCCCAAATCGTCATTTTTAGTAGGGATACATGTCTGGTTTGTGTAATTTGATTTCTGAATGGACCCTAGGAGTCTATTTCGAGTTGGAAATTGCAGCTAGTTCTTTGATCTAGTGCAACCTCATTTTTTTCTCCGCATTTATAGAGGTCTACGCGCCTAAGCTCCATGTCAGCGGTGGTCGGCCTTTCTATACTCCGCATTGGCGGACTAACCCTCCCCATTTGCGGCGGTCTGGACATGTGTAGCTCCTCGTTCGCCGAGTACACTTCATGTCTGATCAATTTTAAAAAGTAAAAACTCCATTTTCAACTATTTTCATTATTTTCAAGCTTTGTTAGGCGATTTTTGAAGAGACTTTCGATGAAAATATTTTGATAAGTGTTTCTAATATTAAATTAATTAATTTTTACTACTTTTCTCTTGATTTTGTCTTGGGTTTTATAATTTCAAATATTCAAAATTGGGTTTTCCATGACTTTGATTTGAAAACTTTAATTGTTGATTTCTCCTTCAATTTGAGCTCAATTTTAGTGGATTTTCATCCATGAGCTCCTCTTCTCACGCAGAATCATAATTTTGAGTTTATTTTCAGATTTGAGAACTTTGGAATTTAGCCCTAATCTTGATCATTTTGCCTCTAAGTCTAATTCATGCCAATATGGAAATCAAAATTCATCTCTTGACACATATAATCTATTCTTGATAGTGGTTGGTTGATTTGGAGCTCATTTTGAGGTTTGGGTTGATCGAATGCGATTTTGGCATTGAGGTAGGTTCAACTAATCTTTTTGAGAATGAATTTTAGTTATTAGATATGATTATGTGATAATTGTAAGACTTGAATTATTTCAAGAGTAATTGGATTAGTATGATAATATTTTGCCGAATATGTGATGTCAGTTATATTGGAATGAGAGTATATTGTGAAACTATTGGCAACTTGAGATGTATCTTTAATATTCGAGGTTCTTTTGGATATTTTAGGGATAATATGAGACTTGTGATATTATTTGGAAAACTTGGAGGTAATTGATGGTATTTGAGGTACTTTTGAGATTTATATGCATATTTTGAGCTTTTGAAGTCTGGTATTATTGACATACTTGGCTACTGATGAAAATATGGTACTTTGAGATATGGTGATTATTTGTGGTCCCAATTGTGACATTTGACACTATTTTCCCTGATTCTATGATAGTTATTTGTCAGTATTCGTATTATATGGTTGTTATATACTTTGATTTGTGGCATTGACATGCATTCATCTCATCCTGCATCTGTACCACCCCTTGTCCACATAGAGGTTGCAAAGTTGAGATATTGTGACACTTGAGAGATTTTAATACATGGCCTGCGACACCCTCAGGTTCTATCTTGTAGCTTCAGCTTGATAGATGTGTACACTGATTCTCTGACAGTCATGATTCCACGTACATGGCCTGCGACTCCCTCATGTTCTATCTAGTAGCTTTACCTCGATAAATGTGTACACCAGCTCTACGACAGTCGTGGTTCCACCCCATGCTTTGCATATATATTGTGTACTAATTCCTTCAATGCAGGAGACATGGACTCTTAGTTATTATATGCTTATACAATTTCTTCTACCAGTTGGTTGAACCTACTGGGTGCATTTCGGTGTACTCATCCCTACTATGTGTCCTCCCTGCAGATCGAGCATAGAGACTCGCATATGGTAGTTGATCTTACTAGAGCAGAGTTTCATTATCATTATCAGATTCAACGATGAGGCTCAGACTTCGAACGTCGTTGTTTCTTTGAGACTACTTTTGTTAACATCTATATCAGACTATGACTATTTCCTTGTGATAACACTTTGTATTTACTCATTCATATTACTTAGAAGCTCTTGTACTCATGACTTCAAATTTTGGGATTTAAATTAAGTGTTGTGGTTGCTTTTACTTTGGCTTTATTTTCCCTTTAGTTGCGATCTGGTTTTGGGTCATGATAATTTGGTATTAGAGCTCTAGGTACGTTGCGATTGTGAGTCAAGAGCAGGGTGTCTAGTATAGTCTCATAGATCGGTATGTAGACGTCTATACCCATCTTCGGTTAGCTACATGATACTTGATAAGAAGTTATTTTAGTCTCATTTATATTTTTGTATTTCGTTATATCAACTATTTTGAATGTGTCTAATCTACTCCTTCTGCAAGTGCTGATGACTAGAGCCTAATGGTCGGTAGGTGAGCCTGAGCCATCTGATGTGGCCCCCACCCATGGTTGAGGCAAGGCTCGTTGTAGGGCCAAGGGTCGAGGATGCACTAGAGGGGAAGCTTCGGCCAGAGGACAGGCTAGAGAAACTTCACAAGAGCCTGTGTATGAGTCTGAGGGACCCATAGACCATGTCCTACCACCATCAACCCCTAATGCTATGCCCTCAATTTAGGAGTTACTTCTATGAGTTTTGGCCAGACTTGAGGGAGCTTCTCTTACTCCTTTAATTCTCGATGCATCAACTTCTACAGTGTTGGCTATCCCTTCTACAACTCTAGTTAATCCACCTATGATTCATGTTGGTCCTTCATCAACCCTTGTGGATCCTCCTATGGCCTCTATTATTCTGCCTCAGACTTCTCGGCCGAGTATTGGTTCACAACTTTATGGGTTTCTATTGTACCGCCTAGATTTATGGTGCCACTACCTTCTGCTAGCCCTGCTATGTCTACTGCCGAGTAGAAGAGTTTTGAGAGATTTGTTTGGTTGGCTCCCCCCAGATTTGTTCTACTCTCAGTGATAGGGCCTATGTTTTCTTATCGGAGTGCCAAAATTGGTTGTGTAATTTGGCTATCCTTGAGTCACATGGAGTTGCTTATACCTTCTATTAGTTCACTGACTTAGCCAAGGAGTGGTGGATATTAGTTTTGGCTTGTAGACCAGTTGGATCACCAGCTATGACTTGGGATTAGTATACTAAGGTGTTCCTAAAGAGGTTTGTGCCTTATAGCCTTCGAGACAGTCGATGAGATAAGTTTGATAGGCTGCAACAGGGCTCTGTGTCAATATCTGATTATGAGGCTAGATTTCATGAGTTGTCCAAGTATTCCTTGTCTAGTATTACTACAGAGTTTGAGAGCATTTGACACTTCGCTAAGGGATTGGCGGGGTATCTTCACGAGGCCACAACTTCTTTATAAGGCCATCGAGGTAGGCCAGTTCATGCAACCATCCCTGTAACTAACAATATTGACAGATCTAGGTCTATTCAAACGGGCTGTGAAAACATTTTTAGTATAGCCAGGTATGGTGGTTTTTAGAGACAACCATATCCAAGGTGATAAACTAGGTCTTGTTATATTTGTAATGAGGTTAGGCACTTGACCCACCATTGTTTTCACTATGCATCTCTCACCCAGTCTTTAGGGACCCAACCAACCCATCTAGATCCAACACCAATAACCAGGGACACCTCTCAGGGCATGATGGGTGGTACTAGAGCAGGTTGAGGCACAGTTAGAGGTGGAGCTTGTGGAGGCTCACAGACTAGGTTGGCACAGGGTATGTTATGCGGTTCTAGATCGGGCTGAGGCAGAGGCCTATAATGCAGTCATTACATATATGGTTTCGGTGTGCCACCGTTCTGCTTCAGTTTTATTTGATCCAAGATCTACTTATTCATATGTATCAACTTATTTTGCCACAAATTTTAATATTATGTGTGAGCTTCTTGTCGAGCCTATTTGTGTTTCCACCCTGATAAGTGAGTCTTTAGTGGTGAATCGGGTGTATTGAGGTTGTATTGTGACCTTCTTGGGAAGAGATACTATTGCTAATTTGATATTGGTTGATATTGTTGACTTTTATGTGAAATTAGGTATGGATTGATTATTGCTTGATCGTGATATTCTTGATTTCCGTACAAAGATGGAGACTTTATCTTTTCTGAATTTGCCTCAGTTAGTGTGGACTGGCGCATCTAATTCTTACCCCAAGGGGGTGATCTCTTATATACATTCCTGTTGATTGATGGATAAAGGATGTTTGTCATATATGACTTATGTTCACACCTGTTCTTAGGAGTCACTATCTTTGGAGACCACTAGAATTGCGAGGGTGTTTATGGATGTGTTTTCGACTGATTTTCCAAGTATTCCTCTGGATCGTGATATTGACTTTACTATTGATGTGGATTCAGGCACTAAGCCCATTTCTATTGTCCCGTATCGGATGGCTCCAGCTGAGTTAAAGGAGTAATGACCCTCAATTTAGGAGCCTAAGAGTGCAAAAAAGTTGGGTTAAAAATGACCTGCAGTTAGTTTACAAGGGTAAATTATGGCCCATCGAAGGATTAATGGCTCGTAGGTTGGTCCTTAAGCATGAACTTCTGGAAAGGGAAAAAAGTTTCAAAGTGTGGGGCAACCCACACACCCAATGATGACCCGTAGAAATGACAATGGTCAGTAGATGGGGTCGTAGATGGGAGTATCAGACATGAAGGAAATTTGGAGTTATTGGAAAGTGATCAAGGAATTAAAAGCACGGCCTGTAAGCTATTATACGGCCCGTAAAAATCCCTTTGTAGACAAGGTCCAAGAAAATTAGAAAAATGGATAAGTTTGGAAGGACTCTACGAGTCCAACCATGAGCCGTAGATCAAAGGATGAACCGTAGAATGGGTTTGTAGTTTTAGGTCAGCAAATCAGTTTCAGGAATTTTGGAAAAGTTAATAGGACGAACAGGACCTACGGTCTGTGGTTCAAACCATGGCTCGTAATCAGGGCTTTGTAGGTTGATTTTCGGTAGTTTTAATGAAGGGCAGTTTGGTCATTTCCACCATTCCTATTTCTAAACTAAGTCATTTTGGTGAACTTTAAGACCTTAAATCATATCCTAAACCCTAAGGAACTCCCATTCTCTTCATTCTTCCAACTCTTAAAATTTTCTAAGGCATTATTCTCTCTAGAAAAGGGGCAAGGCAAGCTAGGGTTTTCAAGGTTCTTCTCAAAGACCTCAAGTTTGTTTCCCCTAAGCTTATTAAGGTATGTGAGTTTGATTTATGTGTATCCTTTCACTCATAAAGCCCTTCATAATGTATTTTATCTTTTCTTTAAGTTCCCTCAAGTTAATATGCATGCTTATGATGATTTCATGATATATTATGTCATTAATGATATCAATGATCTCCTATGATGTTTTACCAAGTATTTAAGTTATTGATGATGACCCCAATGATTAGTTTTGTTAGGAAAAGAAGTGTGGGTTGTTTTGCATGTTTTGATGGGTATATTATCATTATTTATGCATGGTTTTGTAATTTATGATTGTTCCATTTAAAAGCCTAGCCCACCTAGTTTCAAGCAAAGTTTTACATGATTTATGATGATGATTAGGGCATTAAAGTTAATTTTAAAAGTTATGATTTGTCAAATACATAAGCATCTTGACAATTTCCCTGAAGATGTTTAAAGAGGTCTCCAAGATGAAAGGACAATACTCACTTGGTGGTTCCTTAAGTTTGATCCATTCTTAGGATAGCTACTTATGATTCTAAGTGTCATGCTTTGACTAAGTTATGTTTTAAATATTTCATGGGATGACTTAGCACTGAATGTGACATTTAAGTGGGATTCGGTAAGGGAAAATTAGTAGCAATCCTTTGTCTAATTAACTATGTGCCTCCATAGGAGCCCTTGTAGGCTAGGGTAGTGGCTCCGCACAGGCCATTTATGTTATAAAGATGCATGCTAAGTTGATAGAGTTTCACCCGACAAGTGGTCTCCCCGTGCCAAAATAGGAGATTATGTTGGATTCCATGTAGTATCTCACATGGTCTTATATGTTGGTTAGTCTTCTGCCTTGTGCTTATAATTCAATTATATGATTTCATTACCTATAATTCCTCATGCATTAACTCTCGTTCATATTGAGCGATTTCCCTTTTTTATGTTTAAGCTTATATTATGTATTTTACCATCCTATATGTATATGTTTTACTTATGAATGATGACATTAAATTTTCATGTCTTGCATTGCATCTCACATACTTAGTACATTCCAAAAGTACTAATGCATATTTTTCCTGTATGATTTA
This sequence comes from Solanum aculeatissimum, assembly GCA_038996855.1. Classification (NCBI taxonomy): domain Eukaryota; kingdom Viridiplantae; phylum Streptophyta; class Magnoliopsida; order Solanales; family Solanaceae; genus Solanum; species Solanum aculeatissimum. Next base: position 10,137 of record JBCEWC010007657.1, on the reverse strand, counting down.
ACCATGTAGGGACAGGTACTCCTCCACCGGCTTATGGATAGTTTTTGGCATTCATGATTAGTGATTTTATTGTGGTGAGCCCTTAGTTGGGACTCTGTCATTTTCTATCTAGCTTGTATTTACTTTGAGCCGATGTATATGTTGCCCTTTTGAGGTTTTTACTTTTTGTTGTTTTATTATGGAGTCTTTTCTATTTAATGAAAATCAATCGTTACCAGTTCCGTCTATCGATGTATTAGTTGGTATGCTTTATGGACAAAATATGTTAGACTTACATGCTTTCTATGTTTAATGCTTAAGATATTTAAGATATCTTGGGTGAGATGCCCTAGGGTATCTCATTCATCGTGTGACGACTAGGCCCTTAGGTTGAGTCATTACAAACTTGGTATCAGAGCACAAGTTTTGAAATGTTACTCGTATTCCCATGTATATCCCATTGATTAGAGTCTCATTCAAGGTTATGAAACACACCACTATACTGAGCTAGAGGCTATGCGATGGTTTAGAAAAGTGTTCCCTTCTTTCTTATTATTGTCGTGTCTTGGAGTTGACTAAGTTTTTCTATCACTAAGGATGACCTTTTGATTATTTTGAGATTATGCTACCAAGAAGAGCTTCACACCAAAGTGACACTCTCGAGCAACAAGTTCCTCTGCTCCAACAAAATGATGGAGTGTCTCATGCAGAGTTCTAAGCCGCTTTCACCTCGTTGTCCCTAGAATTGGCCAACCAATCCAATCAAGAGATTGTTGTTCCTCCCCAAGTACCTACCCCTACCATTAGAGTTAGAGTCTTCATGCGGATGAACCCTTCAAAGTTTCATTATTCTAGGAAGGAGGAGGACCCTGTCGATTTTTTGAGGAAACTTATCAGGTTATAGTAGTTAAGGGTATCCCTTCGATGGAAAAAGCTGAGTTGGTGGCCTACCAACTCAAAGGGGTAGCCAAAATATGGTACGATTCATTGGTAGATGAGTGGGGTCATGAAGCGAGTCTCATTGGATGGAAGAGTTCAAATACGCCTTCTTGGATTGGTTCTTCCCTATTCAACTAAGAGAGGCTAATACCCAAGAGTTTATCAACCTCAAGCAAGGGATCATGAGTTTGAGGGAGTATGCCCTCAAATTCACCAAGGTTTACAAGTATGCTCTCTTCATGGTTACGGATCTAAGGACCCACATGAGCAAATTCCTCTTCGACATATCCAGCTTGGTCTCCAAAGAGTGAAAGACAACCATGTTAGTGATGGAGATGGATATCTCCCGCTTGATAACTTATGCAGAACAAATAGAGGAGGAGAAGCTAAGAGAGAGGGAAAGTGAGTCCAAAAGGGCTCGGGTTAATAGTGGAGGCTACTCTCACCAAAGGAGTGGAGGTCACAAGTTCTAAGGTAGCCAAAGGTAAGGTAGACATGGGTTTACCAATACTCTTCCCCGAACCAGTAAAGACAAGGGGGTTGCTCTTAATCCCCAAGGCTTGAGTTTCCCCAAGTGTGGGAGACTCCACAAGGGAGAGTGCCTAGCTGGGTCCAATTCTTGCTTCAAATGTGGGAGGCATGGCCATCATGCCAAAGATTGTAGACGAGGCGGTACACAACCACAAGGCCAAGGTGGGAAAGTTCAAGGTGCCCAAGGGACAAACCAGTTCAATGCTCTCTATAGTTGCCAAGAAGTTGAAGAGGCTCCAGATGTTATCACCGTATGCTGAGAGTTTTTGATTTTGATGTATGCCTTACTAGATCTGGGAGATAATTTGTCATTTGTGACCCCATTTCTTGCTAATAAATTTTAAACATGTCCCGAAGTCCTCTATGACACCTATGAAGTAAGTAACCTCGTAGGAGAGTCCATTGTTACCTAAAGAGTCTATAGAGATTTTCAAATCTCTATTTTGCATAAAGTGGTCTCTCGTGACTTAGTCGAGCTTTCCATGAGAGATTTTGATGTAATTCTCAGGATAGATTAGCTGCATGCTTCCTATGCTTTCATTGATTATAGAACCTATAGAGTCAAGTTTCAATTCCCTAATGAGCCAATTCTTGAGTGAGAGGGTAGTAACTCTTCATGTAGGGATCGGTTCATTTCTTTCTTAAAGGCCCAGAAAAGGATTTCGAAAGGGTGCATCTATCATTCAGAAAGAGTATAATATGTCATTTCTAAAATTCCTTCTCTTGAGTTAGTCCCCATTGTGAATGAGGTTCTTAATGTCTTTTCGGATGAGTTACTGGGTGTTTCTCTCGAAAGGGAAATAGACTTTGGCATAGAGCTTCCACCCGATACTCAACCTATCTCAATCACTCCATATAGAATGGCTCCGACAGAGTTGAAGGGATAAAAGAGCAATGAAAGATTTGTTGGAGAAACGTGTCATTAGACCTAGCCAGTCTCCAAGGGGTGCTCTAGTTTTATTTTTAAGGAGGACGAATGGGTTGCTCTGAATATGTATAGATTACCTATAACTCAATAAGGTCACCATCAAGAACATGTATCCCCTTTTGAATATAGATAATTTGTTTGATCAATTTCAAGGGGATACACACTTCTCTAAAGTTGACTTGAGATCTGGGTATCACCAATTGAGGGTGAAAGATAGTGACATTCCTAAAATGGCCTTATGAATTAGGTATGGTCACTTCAAGTTTATGGTGATGTCATTTGGTCTCACCAATGCATCGACTATATTTATGGATTTTATGAATAAGGTGTTCAAGTCCTACCTTGACATGTTCATAGTGGTGTTCATTGATGATATTCTAATCTACTCCCACAGTAACAAAGGGCATATGGAGCATTTGAGGGTAGATTGCAAGCCCTAGGGGAGGAAAAACTTTATGTGAAATTTGACAAGTGTGAGTTTTGGCTAGATGAGGTTGCCTTCCTTGGGCATGTGGTGTCATTTGATGGTATTAAAGTTGATCCTAAGAAGACTGAGGTGGTAAGATATTGTCCATGGCTATTGACTCCTATCTACATAAGGAGTGTTTTGGGACTAGCTGGATATTATAAAAGGTTTGTGCAAGATTTCTCTTCCATATCGTCCCCACTCACCAAGTTGACTCAAAAGAAAGTAAAGCTTGTGTGGACAGATGAGTGTGAGAAAAGCTTCCAAACTTTGAAGGATCGACTAACTTTGTCCCCAATATTGACATTGCTGGAAGGAAATGGTGGATTCATTATGTATTGTGATGAATAAAGTATTGGGTTGGGGCATGTTCTAAAATAAAATGGTAAGGTGATCGCTTATGCTTTGAGAAAATTGAAAGTGCATGAGATGAATTACCCGACTCATGATCTTGAGCCTTCGGCGGTGGCATTTGCCTTGATGATTTGGTGACATTATTTATATGGGGTTCATGTGGATGTCTTCACCGACCATAAGAGACTCTAACATGTGTTCATCCAAAGGGATCTCAATTTGAGGCTATGAAGGTGGTTGGAGCTACTCGAGATTATGACATGAGCATGAAGCATCACAGAGGATAGTTTCATTCACAAGTGCAGTTAGCCTTCCTGTAGGTATGAATGCATTCACAAGATTGAAGCTGCCCAATTAGGCATGAATACATTCACAAGATTGAAGCTGTCCAATTAGGCTCTAAAGCTTTTCTATAAGTTGTTTGGTGGACCACAAATTAAGGGTGGATGCTATGATCCAATTGACTAATAGCTCAGAATCTACTTCCAAGACCACATTAGTGAAGCCAAGATGGAGACACTATGTAATGCCAAAGATAGCAGCCTCAACTTCAGCTTGAGTTTTTGTACCTATTCCCATAGGAGAGGCAAAAACAAAGATCAAGTTTCCCATGCTGTCTATGCAGATACCCCAAACACCAATACTTCTAGGGTTGTTAGTAGCACTCCCATCAGCTTGACTTTATCAACATTAAGTCTTTGCCACACCACTGAAACAACCATAATCTCATGATAGCAGTTATCAAGCAAAAAGAGAAGATTCCTCCAAGAGTTCGACCATTGGATGTAAGGATAAGTAGTGGTTAGACCCATATAAATATCCTTGTAAATAGAATATTGTATCCTAGATAAGCTAGGCTTATTTCCCCTATATTTGTAGGCACTCCCATTTTTTCATATGTTCCAACAGATAAAGATGGGGGTAGCTTGTAGGGCCAACTTGTTTGTATCAAACTTAGCTTTGGTGGTCCACCATCTTAGAGCAAGATTTCTGAGAGGTGTGTAGTCCTTGGTGATGCAAAAAGAATTAACAAAATAGCCCTAAATATTTCTAGCAAAGTGGCCACTAACGAAGACATGATCAATAGTATCTTGGCCAGGATTTTGACAGTAGATACAATCACAAGGGCTCTTACAGAAGTTGATAAGTTTGTCATTAGTAGGTAACTTGCCTATGAAGGGTCCTCCAAAAATGAAAGGAACATTTGAATGGAATGAATTTGTTCCAGGTGTAGGAGTTGATTAGAGTAATATCTCTCTTTTATCTAATCACCTGCCAAACAGAAGAACAACTAAAGATTCCATTCCCAGTAGGCCTCCAGATAAGTTGATCATTAAAATTTGCATCATAATTGAATTGATGATAAAGGATCAGAGGGACTATTTCAGGAGGAGCCACTTGAATAATCTTGTCAGTATTCCAGTGACCATCAGTAATAAGCCTTGCCACTTTGATGTTGTTTGGCCTAGTAGGATTCAACCTGTAGTTGACAAGAGGACCAATTTCCAACCAATCATCCCACCAGAATAAGCAATTACCAGACCTGATCTTCCATTGGATCTGAGGCTCAACCTTAACTTTGTTCCTCATCAGCTGTTTCCAATTGAGAGATTGTCCATTATCATTTTTTTGGAAATAGGGTTGGATCTTTTGTAGTATTTGGCCAGTAAGAAATCGCCTGACAAAGTCTTCTTAGCTCTGAGTATCCACCACTGCTTATACTGAAATGATGTAGTCACATCTCTTAATTTCCTAACTCCTATGCCCCCTCATCATAAGAAAAGCTGTGATTCTTCCAAGACGCCCAATGGTACTTCTTCTTATCATTTTACCATCCCCAGAAGAAGTCAACAAATAAAGACTGAACTTGATTGAGGACTGCTTTAGGGGGAGATACAACAGTGAGTAAGTGAATGGAGAGAGCTTGTAAAACATGTTTTACCAAAACAACCCTCCCACCATAGCTTAATAACCTTATTTGTCATCCAACAATCCTGACTATTACTTTATCCACCAGGTCAGAGTAATAGATAATTCTTTGCCTGCCAATGTAAATAGGACATCCCAGATAGGTCATAGGGCCAGGTTTTTGGATAAAACCAATCACCTTTTTTATTCTCTTAATAGTAAGATGAAAAGAATTAGAAGGAACCATAAAATGACTCTTATTCTTGTTATGAGTTGACAAAAAACCTTCTACTAAGTTGAAAGAGTTTTCATAATGAGGTTGAGAGAATCCTTTCTACCAGATGTGAGAATAATGACATCATCAACAAAACTCAAATGATTAATCTAAGGCCATTTTCTCCATAAAGAAACCATGAAACCTAGGGTTGAAATAAATATTATTCATTAATCTAGAAAGAACCTCAACACCTAAAAGGAATAGGGCAGGGGGTCCCCTTGCTTAAGGACTTTAGAGGAATGGAAAACACCATGTATGGAACCATTGACAATCACAGAGTACGAGTTGTTTGACATGATTCTCCATACCATATCTATGAAAGTTTCATTGAACCCAAACCTTATCAAAACAAGGCAAATGTAAGACCATGAGACTCTATCATAAGCTTTAGCCATGTCCAGTTTAATCACTACATTCCCACCAATATTGGGCTTCTTGATCTGATCAATAATTTCTTGAGTAAGCATTATATTTTCCAGAGATGCTCCTATTTTTGACAAATCCAGACTGATTTTGAGAAATAAGATAAGGAATAATAAGAGTTAATCTAAGTCCAAGAAGCTTAGAGATAATCTTGTTGGTGAAATTACTCAGACTTATAGGTCTGAATTCAGATAACATGTTAGGGTGTTTCACTTTGGGAAATAATACTAAGCATAAATGAGAAAAGTACTTGGTCATTTGGAAGCCACAAATAAAGCATGGATAACAACCAAGAGGTCATGCTTGATGATCTCCCAATAAAATTGAAAGAACTTCCCATTCAGTCAATCAGAACCTGTAGCAGAATCAAAGTTCATAGAGAAAATAACCTATTTTAGTTCCTCCATAGTAGGAAGTTTTTGGAGGTCTCTATTTTGGTCTTCAAACACAAGCCTAGGGATGCATTGTAGAGATTCTTCAGGAATAACATTAGTATCTCTTGTGAACATATTTTGGAAATGCTCTAATTAAAGCATGGAAGTATTTAGAGTTGGCATCACCCTTCTTAAACCACTGAAGTTGAGTTTTTTGGGTAAGAGTATTTATCTAGTTTCAAGAATCTAATATATTCAATATTAAGGGCATGATGAATAATCCTTTTTTCTTCAGTGTGGGAGTTGATCAGATATTCCTCAGCTATTTTGACTTTATCCTCAAACTCCTTAACCTTGGAAAATAAATGACCAAATTGATCCTTGGACCAACTAATCAGAGTAGGAGCCAACCTTTTTATTTTGAAATGTAACACAAACATAGGGTTACCCTTTACTTTTCTATTCTAGCATGACTTGATAATGTCTATAAAGGATTGCTGCTCAGTCAACCAATTCAGAAATTTGAAGTATTTGATGGGATTGTTGCCATTCTCTATAATCTCCATGAGTAAGGGACTATAATCAAAACCAATAGTGGCTAAGTGAGTGATGGATGAATGAGGCATCAATTCTAGCCATTGATCAGAGACCATAGCTCAGTTCAATCTCTTCCATATTCTGGCATGAATACCTCTAAGGTTGGACCAAGTGAATTTATGGCCATTGAATCCCATGTCTAATAATCCACAACCTTTAATGAAGCTAATGAATTCAAAACCCTTTCTCATTTCATAAGGCATACTACCCAACTTTTCATCAGGAGATGTGATGACATTAAAATCCCCCACTGTACACTAGGGATCATCCCTATTAGCATACTGAAGAAGGATATCCCAGAGAGGTCTTCTGAGAGTGTCTTTACATTTTGTATAAACGAAGGACATAATGAAAGTTTGAGGACTCATGACATGAGTAATCTCACAAGTAATCTGTTGATCTTCATTCTTTAAAACTTTACAGTCCACATCTTTGTTCCAAAATAGCAAAATTTTACCATTAGGATTATATAGTGCATGATCCATATTGAGAAGAACTCTGGAGATGTTAATTTGAGAGTTATCAGCAAAAGGTTCAAGGAGGGCCATGACAAAAGTTTGGTGAATACTTTGCAGATGGTCGAGTCTCTCAATGACACCCTGGGTATTAATACCCCTAACATTCCAAGTGATGATATAAATCATTGAGAATATTTAGAATGGAAAGCTCAAGTGATGGGTCTGCTGATAGGAGCAAAGTAATGTAGGACTAGCCTGTTTGGTAGTGAATCTTTGTTCATGAGTTCCCCTTAGAGATAGTCCTTGAGCATTAGTAACCTGGAAGAATCAATAACATGCAAGGGAGTTTTGGAATCAGACTTTTTTCTTATGGGGAATCGATCTTGCCAAAAGGGTCCCCACCCCATTTTTCGGTCAGGGGTTGAGCCACACCCCCAAACCTTATCATATAACCAAAACGCAAATGAGTACAAGGAGGAGGGCATAAACCATACCTCTCACCCTATGGTGGTTCATAAATTAGTCATCCTACTAAGGGCGACCAATTTATCCCCATAACTAGAAGAAGAAAACAAAGAAAGAAAGCCTATGAGAGGACTCCTCTCAATATAACTTTTTCTGCGAAAACATTAAACGATGGAGACTCTCCATTTACAATAAGAAAGTAAAATAAAGCTAAAAAGAAAAAAGCTAAAGAAAAAGCAAACTACAAAGATTATCTCAAAATCAAGGAGGATGTTTTATTCTCTTTAGTCTTCTTCTTGTAAAATTTGCCATGCCTAATTTTTCCATCAAATAAGCACCTTTGATCCTTGAAGGAAGTTGTTGAAAAATGTAGTAATGCTAAATAATATCAAACCTGTGACTCCATTTGGATATCATATCAGCTGTAGTATTTTCTTCTCTATTAGTATGCTGACATTCTAGGTTTCTAAATTGAGAAATTTTCTCTTTAATATCCCAAATGAACTAGAACAGTGACCATGGAGGTTCATTGTTAGTTGTATTTCAGTCAACCAGCAGCTTGCAGTCAACCTCCAATAACACATGGTGATAAATATGATTAATATACCATTGTAATCCATAAGTTGTTGCTTGAAGTTCAACCTGATTATTAGTACCAATCCCCAATGGAATGGTGAATGAAAATATCATGTTACCTTGATGGTCTCTTAAGATTCCACACCCTAATTCTACCTGGATTAGTTAAAGCACTACCATCAGTATTGAGCTTCAGAAATACACCCGAAGGTGGCTTCCATATCAGAGAAATGATCCAAGTTTCATGGGAGCAACCTTCCACAAGATTCATAATCTCATTCCAGTTACCAGTCCAATTCACATAAGGAAATGCAGTCATAAGAAGGTGCAAAATATCTCTAAAAATCATATCCTTCACCCTTACAGAACTGGATTTCTTACCATCATATTTTTTAGAACATTTGTTTTTTCACAGATTCCAACAAATAAATATTGGAAGGCATTGTAATAAAAGTTTGGGAACATCAGTCTTTGGCTTCCTATTCCACCTATAAATCAACAAGCTTTGTAGAGGTATGGGTCTATGATGGATGCCCACTGAATAAAAAAAGGTATTGCCAAATATGTGTGGCAAATTTTCCAGAAACAAATATATGTTGAGTATTGTCCAACCCAGGTTTAATACAATAACAACAATCAACAGGTTCCACTCCAAATAGAGTGATTGTATCATTGGTAGGTAATTTAAACCTTAATGCTCTCCAAGCAAGAAAGGAACCTTTAAAAGGTATATATCTATTCCAGATAAGTTCATTCAACTTATTATTCTCCTTCTTCTTTTTAATATAAGTCCAAGCAGATGTAATAGATAAATTACCATGTTCAGTTAATTTCTATACAGCCTCATTAGGAATATATGGCTGGTACTGAATTTTGACTTGTAGGATCTGAGGGATCAACATAACTGGAGCATGTTGTCTTACCATAACTTCATTCCACTATCCATCATTCAAAAATTGGGACATAATAGCATTTTTGAGCCTGACATTTGCTAAAGTATAAGAAGAGAGAGGACCAATTCCTAACCAATCATCCCACCATAAGGAACAAGATCTTGAATTGATCCTCCAAGTAATATGTTTTCAACCTTTTCCTTATTTCTACTCAAGTACTTCCACACCAAGGACTGACCTTTATCCCATTTCTTAGCCACATGATTTTCTCTTTGATAATATTTGACTTTTAAAAACTGTCCCCACAGTGAATTGCAAGACCTGAACTTCCACCATTACATGTATTGAAAAGAAGAACAAATATCATCCAAATCTCTAACACTAATACCCCCTCATTCTGAGGATAACTAAGTGTTTCCCAGGAAGCCCAATGATATTTCCTTCCGTTATGATCCCATCCCCAAAAGAAATCAACTATGACATTCTTGATATATTTGAGAGCGGTTTTAGGAGGAGATATAACAGTAAGGGTGTGAATTGGAATAGATAGAAGAACAAGCTTAATTATGGTTGCATTACCATAAAAACTGAGAATCTTAGAGTGCCAACCACTGATTTTCTTGACAACCTTATTCACCAGTTCAGAATAATAAATAATTCTCTGACCCCTAATGTGTCACGACCTGGATAGGAGGCCTAGATGTAACATGGAGAAGGAGAACCCAAAATTCCTCGATCAAGCCATCATAGCATCATTACACTCATTATCGGTTCGGAAGCGTGGAAAATAAACACATAACATATCGATTATGGGGAATTGGGGACTTGGGACTCAACTCTGGGGATATTTTCAGGAATGGGATAGACATGAGTTCATATAACATATAGCAACAATCTCTAAGGGAAAGGGGAAGTGGGGTTCCACTATGGGGGCATACCGGGATTATGGGACTTACCACATAAGCACAT
>JBCEWC010007656.1:0-21112 GCA_038996855.1 Solanum aculeatissimum | reverse complement strand
GGATTTTCTTTGGAACTGTGGCCAGTGGCCAAATACTTTATTTGATCACGGCTTTCTGTTTTTTTTTCGTGGAGAGAAGAAAAGATACTAGCTCTATTGTAAGTAAATTTTAGTTAATAATTGCGGCCTTTAAGACTAGTTCACATCTCTTACATATTGTAGCTCCTTTATCTGGCTTATAGTGTTGTGTGTTGCAGTGGGTTTTATCTTCAAAAGAAATAAACTTCCCCTATCCCCTTGGATTGACTCTGCTTCACATGGTCTTCTCCTCAATTCTATGTTTTGTGCTTACCAAGGTTCTCAAGGTAAGAAATATTCCCTTTTGTTTTTAAATGGTTTCATGAATGCCATCTTATAATGCTAACGTAGGGCATTTTCATGCAGATAATGAAAGTTGAGGAAGGAATGACTCTAGATATGTGAGTATTCGAGTGAAACAGTTTCATGTGATATATTTGTCTTATGGATATCGGTTGGCTTCTATCAGAGGAATTATTTTCTTTCCTGATATTTGTACTTAAGCTCTTTTAGTCCTTTGTTCCCAAATTATATGTCCAGCATTTTCTTTTTTGACGTGATATGATTTTCACTTTATATAAAAGAATTATACCATGTATCTTATCTCACAATAATTTACACAACATTCCGCCTTTTTGATTCTAAAGAAAAACTATTCCTTTTCATCAACTCTTAGTAAAAATAAAATTCAATTTGTAGGCTCCACATGTTTTTCATTAGAGTTGTTATATATCTAGATTCTGATCTTATAAATGTGTCAACTCAAATGGAGTAATCAAATAAGCTAAAAAAGGAGTGCACCATGCTGATGTATTTACCAAAGTTTTTACCAATTAATGAGAGAAACAAAAGTTAATGTTGAACTCTCTTTCTTACCTATTAATGTAAACTTGACCAAGAAGTTGAAGAATCTTTCAGTTTGGGGTTCTCATTATCTTTGTAACCTGCATTCTAATTCATCCATGTAAGGCAAGTATTTGCCCTTGTTGTCGTTTTTCTTTTTGTTGCTGTTGTTCTTTTTTGTAGTTCTCTTTTATCAGATTTTCTCTTCCAATCGTTTTAGAAATTATCATTCAATCAATATATTGTGGTTTTAATATGCAGATACATTAGTTCAGTCATACCAATTGGTGCAATGTTTGCAATGACACTTTGGCTTGGGAACACTGCCTACCTCTATATTTCTGTTTCGTTTGCTCAGATGTTGAAAGCAATCAGTAAGTAGTACTGTTTTGAGCTGGCTTATGTTCTGTAGATGATAGAAGGTTAAGGTAAATGCAGCTTTAGGATAGAAATATACTCACAGGGGAACTGTCATGCGACACTTCATGCTTGATAGATAGCTTTAGAGGCTGGGCTGGTGACCATCTGCTCTAGTAATTTTTTCATTTGTGCCAAGGGCATCATGTCTCTCTCTCTTTTGGTTTCTTCTGCAGTGCCCGTAGCAGTTTTCATTCTGGGGGTTGCAGCCGGACTCGAAATGATGAGTTGCAGAATGCTTCTCATAATGTCAGTAATCAGTTTGGGTGTACTTGTGGCTTCTTATGGGGAAATAGATATTAACTGGGTAGGTGTTGTCTATCAAATGGGAGGTGTTGTTGGAGAAGCTTTGAGGCTTATATTTATGGAGATTCTGGTGAAACGAAAAGGCCTGAAGCTCAATCCCATATCTGTGATGTACTATGTTAGCCCATGCAGGCATGTATTTTTACAGTGTAAAAGCTTGATGCCTTGATAATTTTATTTGTTCTGTTTCAACACTTGAATTCTAAATTTGATTGGAATCTTCTTGACAAATGCAGTGCTCTGTGTCTTTTAGTTCCATGGATCTTTTTGGAGAAACCTAAGATGGATGAACAGAGGACATGGAGCTTTCAACCTCTTGTTCTAACCCTAAATTCTCTATGTACCTTTGCCCTGAATCTGGCTGTTTTTCTGGTGATTCAACATACCAGTGCCCTGACAATTCGTGTTGCTGGAGTTGTCAAAGATTGGGTGGTTGTGCTGTTATCCGCACTACTTTTTGCCGATGCGAAATTGACACTGATCAATCTTTTTGGTTATGCTATTGGTAACTTTTCTAACTTCCTTCTCTAAATTCGTCTCCCAACCCTCTTGTGTGGTTCTGAACCGAGATATTACTTTTTTTTATGACATAGATATTGCTTTAACTATTTAAAGTGCATTGCAGTCATGTTCAATGTTCTCATGTGCTAAGCTCTACATACTCTTGTGCAGTCAATGTCAATGGTGGTCCCCAGACAATGGATCAATCTTATATGTTAAAAAGCCTTCATTAAATCTCCATCTCTTCTTGCTTTGATTAATTTAACTTCTGGCAGCTGCGTAATCCTTCCATTTTATATCTGTGGATTTGTGTGGACTTTAGAGCTTTTGAGAATGGTCTGTATTAACTACCATAACTGCAAAAATCAAGCTGCTGGTTGTCCTCAGAGAAAATTTAAGTCTTTTGACCTCGTGCTATTGGTTTGATATTTTCAGAATTCGTATTAGATTGGACCGACATAATCGTCAGTTTTAGGTAATGGTTCTTTGGATACAGATGCCAACTGATGGTTGTGTATCTTAGTAATACATCATTCTGTAACTGGGAGAGTGATAAGTGTAATGCTGATCTGAACTTCATGTGATTGGGACTTTTTTTGATTATTCCTCATGCTAGTTTGCCTAACCATAAGTTTCTGCCTACTGTGTTTATATGTGTAGTAAGAAGTATGAAGATTCATGGTACTACTTCATGAGCACCTAATAACTTAATGAAGTTGTGGTGTTCTGTGCAGCTATTGCAGGTGTAGCTGCATATAATAATCACAAGCTACAAAAGGGAACTTCCCGAGCAAGTTCAGATGAGTCTGAACCCACTCAATCTGCACCGTTAATACAATCTTCAAATTTCAATAAGTAGATGTTTGTGAAGAACAGCCTCACAATTTATCCTGAGGTCTTGCGTGTAAATGATGGAAATTGTTTAAGTTCTTGTATGCTCTTATTTGGGGATGGGAGTGGTTTACAAATGATGCATTATTTGACATGCGAGCTCAAGATTTTGCTGTATGAGAAACCATAGTGAAACACACTAACATTTGACTGGAAAGCATGCTCGTGGATGCAACCTTTTCTGATTGCTGCTGCTGCTGCTTTTGAATTTGGAGGATTTTTGTGATACATGTGACGATAAGAAACAAAAAAAGTTATACTGATATGACGTAGAGAGTTCGGACCTTGTTCTGCACAAAAAAGGGCTGGACAAAGTACAAACATCAAAACATGCCGACAGTTAACACACTACAATGTATTTTGGACATTTTGAATTTCAACACTTTTTGGATGATATTCTTTTATATACCAGGCTGTTGGTGCAATTAAGTTCCATTCTTTTTCTGTATTTTGTTCTGCTTTGTTAGTCATAGTATGAGACAATGTTTTCAATGCCCAAGTAAGATATTTCAGAATGATAGAACTTATATACACAAATTGTGAGTTCATGTTGGTAAAATGAGATTTGCAGAATTGCATTGCTTGGATACTGATAAGCGGAAGATCCTGTGGACCTGGCTGTATCCTTCAGTTGTTTGATGGAAGTTCTCGACACAAAGGACTCTGAAGGGTTGACAGGTGATGAATAAGTGAAAATATATAGCTCAGATTGTTCATTAATATAGGATTTGCTTGATATTTTCTACTGAATTTTATGTTGGTATCAAATCCTTCACTCTTCTGACAGATCTCTTATGTCGACTCGAATGAACGAAATTTTGTTTCAAATTTCCCTCACCATTTCTCTGTAATTGTCATTCTCATGAGTTGGTTGGTTGTTTGTCTGATTTCCAGATCATCTTGTACTAGATCTAGTTGTTTCCTGTGCAGAAACTTTTAACTTTTATATTAATCTTAGCTTGGTACTTCTCTATAGTTTTTAATGGCTTTGGTCACTGGGATTTCAGAACCATCACTATTCCAGTTAGCAGCACAATATGACAATAGGCCTTGCAATGCGTGAATCCTGATTACTCGGACTCCAATAGGAGTATTGAACACAGGCAAGAAACCAAAAAAGAATTGTCTTACAGCTTATTGATTCCAGTGGTGCTCACTTCTTTGTATAGGACAAGGGCCAATAAAAGGTCTAGATGGAACACTTGACAGGAGATCAATTATCAAATGAGATTGTTTTTAGTGTAGACTTGACTTTGTTTTAGAAGAACTTTTTGTTAAGTTACAAAGAGGATAAGGCTTGGCTTTGCCTTATAGCCTCCCCCAGAATATATTTGTCATATTTGGTACTTCATTTTTTCTTCTTTTTTTAAAAGAGTGTATCACAAAGCATTACCCATGGTTAGTTTAAACTCGAGACCTGAGACTTAAGGGTGTGTTCGTATATAGGAAATGTTTTTTAATCTTTTCATATTTGATTTGATAAAAGATATTAAAAATATATTTTTTTAGAAAAATAAATTTCACCAGTGAACTTAATATATTATTTTTAATTTGAAAACAAATACTCCCCTTGTTCCATTTTACGTGACACCCTTTGACTTGACACAATATTTAAGAAAAAAAAACTTTTGAAATTTGTAGTTTAAAATCATTTTTATATATTTGTGTAGCTAAAAATCATTTCATTAAGGGTAAAAATGAAATTTAAAGTTAAATTATTTTCGATTAGAGTAAAGTGACATTCTTTTTGAGATGAACCAAAAAGGAAAAGAGTGTCACATAAAATAGGACGGAGAAAGTCTTCTCTTTTTCCAATTTCACAATTTTTATGTCCAAAAGCTCCAAATTTAAAAGATAATTTGGCATACGGCTAAACAGGTTGACTCTGAAAACCGCTTTCTTTAGGTATGCGGTACCAGGGGACAATGTAGGAAGACATTCGTATGTAATGGGGTCATTTGGACAAATGCTCCTATTTGAGGTGACATTGATTTTTTTTTTTTGCCTCTTTAATATGTGATCTAAAAAAAAAATTTCTCTTATATTTTTACATCATAATATGATACAAGTTATGATATAAATAAATTTATGTCGATAGAGACATAGATCCAGTTTAAAAGTCATAACACATAAATTGATTCCAAGAAAACTCATGCTAAAATTATTCCCATAAAATTAATGTCAAGTGTATACGCTTGGGGGAAGAAGAGGACAAAAGACCGGTGGGATGGGTTGGGACTCGTTCGGTTCCACCCTGTTTTCCTTTTGGCGCAAACATAATACTCTAGTATAACGCAGCGAGCGCCACACTAAATCATTTTTACCCCAAAACTAAAAACACATTTTGCCAAAATTTCAAACCACAATTAAACCTCTTTTTCTTCTCCAAATCTCCCTCCTCCCTGAACCCGAATTTACAAAACCTAACAACAGAAAGAAGAGAGAGAGAAGATAGAGGAACTCAAGTGGAAGAGGCGATGCGATCGTGGTGGCTGCGGCTTCGGGGCAGCCCATACGCGGCGGTTCTGACGGCGAAGGAGGAGGAAGAAGAATCAGGTCGTTAATGGCCTATTTGCAAATGAATTGGCAGCCCAACCTGCTCAGCCACAGACGCAAGACTGGTCCTCCTTTAGGGCTTAAAAACCTCGGCAATACTTGTTATATCAATTCCGTCCTTCAGTGTCTCACTTATACCCCTCCTCTTGCTTATTTCTGCCTCAAATCTCAACATTCCGCCTCTTGTAATTCCTCCGTTCTTTATTATAATTGTACTCATCTTGTTTAATTATTTGTTTTTTTACTTCGTACATGGGCCAAACTCCCCCTTTTTTTAGTATTGATGCCTAATTGGAGCTGAATGATTATTGGGGATTCATATATCTGACTCCAGTTAATTTGATATTGAGGCATGATAGTTGTTATGTCTATTGCTGATTACCTAATAGTTTGAGATTGAGGTGTTAGTTGTTATGCACTTATGCTTATTTATGATTCACACAGTATAGGTGTAGGTGGTAGTTTTTTTGATTGATGCATGGTCTTTTATCTTTTTTTTTTTTGATCTCATTCTATTGTGCAGGTGATTCTGAAGCTGGTGCTGCTTCAGGGAGGAAAAGTGAATGTCCCTTTTGTATATTAGAGAAGCGAATAGCTAGGTCTTTGAGTCTTGATTCAGCACTAGATACTCCGGCCAAGATTAATAATTGCTTGAAGATTTTTGCCCAGCATTTTAGGTTTGGGAGGCAAGAGGATGCTCATGAATTCTTGCGATATGTCATTGATGCCTGCCACAATACTTGTTTGCGGTTGAAGAAGTTGCAGCAGCAGACAAGGAAGGGTGGTGGAGGTGGTGTTGATGGGAATGGGAATACCATTGTTAAGGAGATCTTTGGGGGTGCTCTGCAGAGCCAGGTCAAGTGTTTGTCATGTGGTGCTGAGTCAAATAAGGTGGACGAGATCATGGATATAAGTCTTGATGTGTTGCACAGTAGCTCACTCAGGGATGCTTTGCAGAGATTTTTTCAGCCAGAGGTTTTGGATGGAAACAATAAGTACAAGTGTGAAAAGTAAGTATTATCCTCTTTCCTTTTCCTTTAATTCATATTATATGATAAATCTACTATTTTGAGTTCGCGTTTTTGCACCTGTTGGAGTAAGGACTTACACTTGTTTAGCTGTAAGAAATTGGTGACAGCAAGGAAGCAAATGTCAATTCTTCAAGCACCAAATGTTCTTGTCATTCAGCTCAAGGTACAATGCAGTAGGAATTTTCTGTGTTTTGTGTTTTACTATCAACTGCCAATGATAACTATTATTTGGTTGTGAATAGAGGTTTGAAGGAATATATGGTGGGAAGATTGATAAACCCATTGCATTTGAGGAGGTTCTAGTGCTTTCAAGCTACATGTGCAAAGCGAGCCAGGTGTGTGCAGTAGTGATTAAGTTCAATATATGCTGTTTTGGTCCCCCACCACTGGATTTATTCTCTCCCAATTAAAGTCAGACCTTCTTCATATGAAGCTATTCTACTGTGTTGCCAATTGTAAAATTTGTAGTCTTTTCTCCATTCTATTTGGAGAAAATCATTATTTTGTATTGAGCCTATTTGTTCAGCAATAGTGCACTTCATCAGAGCTTGCCATGGTAGTTGGTTTTCAAAGGATTAACCTTTTATTTGACTATGAGTTTTGTGTCTTTGGTTTTTTACCATTGAACTTGATTATTGTTTCCCATGTGACTGAAAGGCTATTGTCATCACAGGGTAGGCTGACCTGTAGGCACCAATGCATGATGGTTTCTCGAATTCAAACAGTAGATATAGTTTCAATGGATTTCTATTCGTCATCTGTGATGTTTCCTCTTCATTTTGGCAGTTCACCTTTTTTCATCCAAGGAGACTTACAGAAGTTTTATATAACACAGTTATTGGAAAAAGTTTTTTAAGGAAATCACAGGCTTATCTGGAAAACTAGGGGTTATTTGTAAGGAAATCACAGGCTTATTTGGACAACTAGGGTTTGTTTGTTGGCCAAGATGAACATTGTTATATTATGACTATCCTTCCCTTTTCTTGGTTGTAGATAAAGAGATGATATTACCATTCTTTTCCTTGGGTTTGGTAAGTCAAAATAATACTAGGTATCCACTCCAGTGAGTATTCCATCATATTTTATCCAAACTCATGTTGCCCTTGAACAAAATTACTGTTAATTGCAAATGCTAGTGTAGAGTTATAAAGTTTTTGTGATGCGGGGTAGTGGACGGAGAAAAGATCAAGTTAAGTACTCAAGAGGGCAGAAATGCCACCAACAACAATTGCAGTGGGGTAGTGGAAGGGTAAAGGATGATGATCCTAGGGTATGTGAGGGGGAAGCCATGATGCTAATAGTTTGAATAAGGGAATTACCACTGCAGTATAAGATGCTAGGATGAGAGCTATCAGTGGGAGGATGGGAGGGTCCAATCTTGCTGTGTACTGGTGTAACTGGGAGAGGGGAAGAAGGTGGAAGAAGGGATTAAAATGAACTGGGTTTGATCTGTCCCATCTAATTGTTGATTTTCATTTGATAAAGAAGAAATTGCTAACCATCTAATCGTTGATCAAAATACGTTTTTGACTAATGCCTTGTCTTGCTAAAGCCTGAAATGTTGTCACCAACTCTTGGACGGAGCAATGCAGGGAGGTGCAGCTCTGCGATAATACATAGAGCACGAGGGATTGCATGGCATTAATTTCACTTGCATTTGGAATCTACACATGTAATTATAGGTTCAAATTGATATTTCACGTGCTGATTTCCCTGCATATCTGTTGTTTTCTCTTTTTCAAACTGCTTTGTTATGTGTTACTTGGGTCGAGGATTTGAGAGTCTTTCGGAAATAGTTTCTTTATTTTTATGAGGTAGGGGTAAGATCTGGGTACAAGTTACCCTTTGCGGAGCCTACTTGTTGGAATACACTAGTTATGTCCTCGTTTTCTGTCCGTTGCTTGGTCATACTTCCAATACCTGTCAGTAAAATCTGCATAGTAGAAAGGACTGAACCCTACACTGTTGATATAAAATAGTAATTATACTAGTGGTATTTTTAAAAGAGCTTGGAATATAGTTCCGCCTGTAATAATGTGGGTAGTTTGGAGAGAGAGAGAGAGAAGAGCTTTTGAAGGAGTAGAGTCGAGTTTCTCTCAGTTGAGGAATAGTCTTTGATCCCTTATATTCTTTTAGTATAAACAAAAAGTTCCCTGATGTATAGATGATTGAGTGGAGTTTGTAGAGTCATATTAGGTAGATTCTTTATTTTTTGTTATACCTCTTGTATATGACCAGCTTGGCCATGTTTATGAATGAAAATACACTTGATAAAAAACCCTTAGGGGTGGCCCAGTTTTTTGGGCTTGAGACTTCCATGTTGGAGGTGTCAAATTCGGAACTACTTGCCAGCAAAAGCAAGGGGTTTGCCTTCCGGCTTGAGCTCGTCGCATCGGGCTTGCCTAGTGCGAGTTACCCCTCTTGTGTCGTTTGCGAGCTATTGCATAGGAGCGGGGGTTTACCCTATATGCGCCCAAAGCGTAGCGACTGCGGGTTCCCCTTTTCATTAAGAAAAAAATACTTGATAAAGAAAAGATTATACTAGTATTTTACTTTACATTAAAAATAAGATAGCAATTTTACTAGTGACCCACCTTCTTTCTCACTAACTTATGCATGTTCTCCGATCATTGATTTGGGGAATTTGTGATCTCATACGTACGCAACTTAAGGTTCAGGAAATCTCATCATACAACAGTGATGGAATATGAATATCTATTGGAGAAGATAAACTGCTAAGGTTGTACTTCTGAGAGAGTTCATTTTGTATATGGTTTTTTGGAGACAACTGTTTTTGGCATTCTTGATACATGGTATAATGGATTTAAGATTTATAATGGGTTGCATCTATTTGGGCATAATGGTATAAGGTGCATGTAGGTGTATTTGAACTGTCTTCTTTCAGAATTATCCCAGCAATTCCTGCTGAACAGTAGTGTGCCTGTACACATATTATAAGCTTAATGATGTGGAGTTGCAGTGTAGTGTTCATCCTAGCTAATTGAACAATAAACTTCTAGTAAATAATTTGAGAAATAAGCTACATCTCTCTCATGGTCAAGGTACTTCATGTTCTTTGATTTGCAGGATCTGCATCCAGAATACAATCTTTTTGGAACTATTGTCCACTCAGGCTTTTCACCAGATTCAGGGCACTATTATGCATATATCAAGGTGACAGCTTCATTTTGTATTAATTGCCCTTCACATTTTTTTCCCTGAGAAGTATTAAAAATATAAGTCAAATCATATGCCTTATAATTTCACATGCAAAAGTTGCCGTGTTGTTGGAGAAAAACTGTGTCTAGCCAGGCTTTCAAGAATCTCAACTTTTTCTTCGTTCTTTATTCCTTAGTTGGTATTGTAAAAGATGCTAGTAGTTAGATGATAGAGGCAATCATAGTTTTATGTTTCCTGAATGTTTGTGTTTTGATTTTGGTTGGCTGCTTAACAGGATGCTGTGGGTCGTTGGTACTGCTGTAATGATTCTTACGTTTCTCCTAAAATCTTGCAAGAAGTGTTGTCGGAGAAGGTGTACATCCTTTTCTTCTCTCGTACCAAACAGAGGTCACCACCCACCAAGACATGCTTATCTATTAATGGGTCAAAGTCCAATCACTCCAATGGCTTGGCTAAATCCAAAATCTTGACCAGTGACTTAGCCAAAGCAGAAAACGGAAAACAAGTTTTAGGCCACCCCTCCGAGAAGGAAAACATAATGACGTCTAAGGACAGTAAAGTGCAGTCAAGCCCAGTGAGAGAGTTGGGGATATTTGAAAGATCTTCCATCAAGAAGATGCCTACCCCTGGTAATATCAAAATGGTTTTTCATTCAAGAGAATGTGGCAATAGAACTGGTGATGTGAAAGCATCAGCTTTTACAGGGAAAGAGATTACACCATTACCAGAGAGGAACGGTGTTAGCAAAAGTTGCAGCAATGGCCAAGCGACAAGATCACATGCCTCAACGAATGGAAATGGAGAACTTCCAACTGTATCAATCAGGCCTGTAGCAGATGGTCCCCATAAAGATTATGGTGGAAGTAATGGAAAGGCTGCAGGAAAGGATCCATACCACGAAGAGGTGACTAGATCATCATCTTTAGCAAATGGAAATGGCAAAATCCTAAGTATTACAACAGATACCTTGAGGGGAAAACTGCATAGAAATGATGGGGAGAATAGTGAAAGCCTAGCAGCAATAACTTCTGTATACAGGGATACGTCCAATGGCCATGTTGAATCGTCTTCTATCTCAGGTTCAAAGAGAAAATCACCAGATCAATGCATCCTGTTTGAGCATGATGCTCAGTCTCATGCAAAGGTGGAAGAATTAAAAAAGGAGTATGCTACTCTATCTTTGATTACCTGCATTCCTTTGCCTTGGTATTATTGTAACTCAGTGATAGAAGTTTTGAATTCATTATACTTGTCCTTGGTTTGCTAGAACTCGAGGTTATGTGCTTTGAAAATGCTAGCCGCTAGGGGTTTCTTTTACGTATTTTGTTCTGCTAAGTAGCTTTAGCTCAATTTTGGTCTTGCCTTTTGCTGGGGTTCTCCTGATTGCATAGGATGCCAATACATTTTGCTTTGTATTGCCATCTCTCTTAATTAGGCCATATATAATATATCTTTAAGAATTAATAAGCTGGACCCACTCATCTCTATGATGTTGCTTAATCATATCTTATGTTGGCCTCACTAACCATGTACTGAGAAGAGTTCTGGGGAAGGAGGTTGAGTAGGACTTTGACCCTAGCTTATGAGTCAGATTCTTACTGTTCTCAAGCTATATAATGGGGAAGCTCCCTTTTGCTATTATCTCCTTTAGTGGTTAGAGACTGTGAAGTACTTTCTGCTTCCTGTGTCCTGCTAAATAAACTTTCTTTTTGCAACTGGCAACTAGCTAAATAAACTTTTAACAACTATATCTTATATCTGCAATGTGATTTTTTAACCCTATCTTTCTAATGAGTTTCAGGCTCCATCAGAAAGCTTCATCATTTCTAAGAACATGTGGTTGGTCAGAAGAAGTCTATGCTTTTATGCGTTCCAAGAAGTCGGGGGCTCAATCAGACTTTCAAGCAGCAGATGTTAATGTGAAGAAGTACGTTCCTCTAGCTTTGCAGTTTGAAGTAGTTTAATTAAGATTACTTGTTCATCCTTGAGGTCGGAAGTTGCTTCTCTCTTCTTTGTTTGCTTTAGTACAAATTTCGATAAATTAGATGCTATGGAAAACTCAAATATGTATTGGGTACTATTGCCTTGTTTCTTATCATTTGCTTATTCGAAACTTGTTTGATCTACTATCTTTTTGTCTTTCTCATTAGATAGCGAAAAGCACTTGAAAAAACTCCCAACTCAAAGATTAGGGAGGGAACTCCGACTCTTCTCTTACCTTGTACCTCGCGTATTAGACATCCTATTGAGTGAAAGTCTTCGCCTGTATCCAAGATGATGCAGTATTTTACTACCATCATAAAAGTAAACTAACATTTCCATGTATATGTTAAATTGTTGGGGCTTAGTGTGTGTTAGCTCTAGCTGGATATGGACTGTCTTGCATAGGTTGATAATGGGAAAAGATTAAGACATTCCTTTGAAGTGAATTTGTATGTAAAGCATGATAAAGTTAACTGCTCGAGGATATGTTTAAGTTCCAAGACAGTTGCATTTTTGCTTCTTCCCAATGATAAATCTCTCAGTGAAACTAACGTCCATACTGAATATTTGGATTTAACGCCATTGAGGTTCCCCCTTTTTTTTTTTGGTGTTTGGGTGGGAGGGAGGCAATTGTTTATTCACCAATAGCGAAGTTGGGTTTTTTAAGATGATAATGCATATGTCAAGTTGATTGTATATGGGTTTAGAATAGTATAGTACAAATTTCATCTCTGTTAGTTAAGTTTGATTCTCTCGATGTTGGCGTAGTGTTGTCCCTTTCTTTTTGGTGCAATTATCAAGGAAAATTTGAACTATTATGCTCCTAAAATGTAAGCCGTCAAAAAATGTGTGTAAAGTTGATTGTCTGGAAAATTTTAACAGTGTTCACATTGAAGTAGGTCCGAAATATCTCTATATAATAGAATTATGGTAAAATTATGGGGAAATCATGGAGATACATGCGAAAGTAAGACAGACTGTGGTGACTGATGGTGTTAAAAGGGGACGAGGTAGACCTGAAAGAAGTTGTCTTGAAATACTTATGATCTGTTTGATCCACACATACCTAGCAAAAGTAGGACAGATTGGAAGAAGAAGATCTGAATAGGCGAATACCTATTAGTTGGGACTTTGTTTTTGCTACATTAGTATATTTACTTTAGGTCTTATGTTTTCAAGGAGTCTTTTGGTCTTAGCTGAGATTTATATGCCCAGTAGTGCTTCAAGGTCTACTCAATAGTGCTTCATATCTAAACCATTCTTTGTCTCAGATTGGTAAACATAACAAAGCAAACATCGTTTTTGGTTCTTTTTGCTCTTGCTAAAAGTTCTCCAGCCATGCATAATTTGATTTGGGACAATGAAGTACTGTTTGATATAACATTAAAAGCGCTGTGAGGCGAGTGAACTGAGGGTCAAGCGCTTCAGGGCACTAAAGCGAGGCAAGTTGAAAAAAGCCCTTGCTTCAGTGGAAGCAGCGAGGAGTGTCACTTTTATGAAAAAAGCAAGATTTTAGGTCTATTTTTTAATGGTAACAGTCTTGTGCATTTTTCAGTTCTCCCTACTGTTGCTCTTTCCTGTTTCCAGGGTTTCAAGGTAAGTTCTCTTCTTCTATTCGATTTTTTCTCTCTTTTCCCTGTTTTCCGTTCTTTTTTTATTTCTTTCTCCTTTTTCTTTTCTCCTTTGTTTTCTATTGCTTGTCTCTGCTCCCCTTCTTTCGATTTCCTTTCTCATCTTTTTTCCTCTGTTTTCTATTCTTCACTTCTCCTCTTTCTTTGAAATTTTTTCTATTCTTCTCCTCCTTTCTTAGTTTACTGCAGTTTTTCTGTTCTCTGTTTTGTAATTATTTTTTTAGCTTTTTCTTTTTGTTGTAGCTTACAAGTATTCAGTTTATTTTTTTGTTTGTTATTGTAGTGAAAATCTTTACTCTTTTATTCTAGTTCTAGTATCTATTGGTTACTTCTAATTTGAAAGTTGAACGATTTGCTTAATATGTTATTTCTATCGAGTTCTTTGTTATTTATATATGCAAACTTTAATTTCTTTTATTACTGTATTAAGCTGTGCTTTAGTTGAAAAAAGTGTGCGCTTGGCTGAAGTGAGCCCTTGTCGCTTTTTCTCTTTTTCCAAAACACTAGTTCGATAACAATATGTTGAACCTTAATGGTTGGTAAAGCTTCTTTGGTATTGAAATGAGATGGACTATAATGGAGTGGATCCACTACAGAGGATTCATTTAGTTTCAACTCGAACTAATAGCATTGAGCCATACTTTTTGAGTTTTATTGAATGTGAATGGGAAAATTGGTTTTATCCAAAGTGATCGACAAGTGTTTTTCCTTTGTTTTATAAGTTAAGTGACCAGCAAGCTCTTTTTTCTGCTATGCTTGCTTTTAGTGTGTTGTGTGAAGATTCTGTTTTGCCTATTTGAATCCAGCTCTGATTGTTGAATTCCTGATCTGGACTGCATCCACCATCACATCATGTGCTGTTCTTTTTTTCCGAAGAAAAAAAAAAGTGCTGTTTGTTGTTGCCTTGGCTCATTTTCTATGTCCTCTTCACTGCACAATTGAATCTTCCCACTTTTGTCCTGTTTCTTTTTCCTCTTTCCTAATTTGCAGTATATGAACTGAGAGAGAAGTGTGTCCCTAATTTGTTGTGCTCGCTGCTGTTAGCTTGCCATTGTATTATTTGTGATAATTCTTGTAGCTTGTATTGCAAAATGTTTTTTGATTAAAATAAAAAGGAAAAATACCATTTGAGCATGTCAAGATCTTTGTTTCTTATTCTAGTGATTGTCCTCGGTGCTGTTGTTTGATGTTACTTTTATTTTTGTTGTTTGGAGATAGATTGTCAATGCATCTTAATGCATTATTGATATTTGTAACATGGTGCACTTGATTTGGAGATAGATTGTCGATGCATCTTAATGCATTATTGATATTTGTAACATGGTGCCCTTGACTTGAAATGTATCCTTAGGTGAACACAACAATGTCACCGAGTGTTTAGATTCTTTCATTTTCTTTCTTTCTTATTTTTCTTCTGATGAAATAAGTGGTATATTGATAAGCAAAGCATCCAGCAGATGCATAATTACAAAGGTAGAAAGGGTCAGCTCCAAGAAATGGACAGAAAAACCCTATCAAAGGACTAGTGAGCTGACAAAATCCAAGAAAACATCAGGGTTAAAAACAGGTGTGAGATTAACCCAACAAAAGAGTAGAACTAAGCATCTGGCATGGAGCTAGGAGTTGGCAGTTGAAGTCCCATCACAGCATCTTTGATTCTTCCCTGTCCATAAGCACCACAAAATAGTAGCTGGAACCATAGACCAGATTCTTTTGATGGATTTTTCTACTAACCTTTAGTTCCAGTTAACAAAAATGAAATATCTCTCTGATATGAGGGGCATAACCCACTGTCAGCCAAAAAGGGATAGGTACACGGATGATAGACCAGATGTCTGAAGCAAACAGGGCACTGTAAGAGATTGACAGATTCTCGACTGTTCAGGCACATATAGAATCTGTTAGCTAGGTGAAATATCCTTTTTTTGAGATTATCTTGAGTCAGAAGGCAATTTTTTAAGGCTAACCAACAGAAGTTACTGATCCTGGGGGGCCATTTTGTCATACAAGCTTCCAAGGCTACCTGATCAATTAGAGCTTTATTGGAGCTCATGAGTTGATAGTTAGCTTTGACCTGAGTATAAGCCATCCTAGCTGTTGCCCCATCTGTGAAAATATCCTCCTGAGAATTGATGGCAATGTGCTGTAAAATGCCAAGGAGGCCTGACAATTCTTCAACTCCATGTCATTCGGATTTTTTCTCAAGCTTGGACACCAAGAATTTCCCTCTCAATTCTTGAAAACAGTAGTCACGGTTGGAACCAATGGAGAAAATTGTAGGGTAAGCTTAAGCTTCCTTCAGAGTCAATTGGCCTAACCTAGATCTTTCTAGAAAAGAAATATGATTCCCATCACCCACCTGCAAAGGTGAATTCATTGAGAATTCGGGCTACAGGTTCCTGCTTCCTCTCCAAAGTCCACAACCATGAGGGGGTCTGCTGATGTTGGAGACCCAATGACTATCACTGTCATATTTGGCTTGAATCACCTCCTTCCAGAGGCTCATTCCTTATTGATTGTATAACAATGTCATTTCAGGAGCATGCTTTTGATGTGCAGAGCCAGGTGTTTCATCCCTAGCCCCCTAAGAGATTTGGGAAGAATACCCTTGCCCCATTTCACTAAGTGAATTTTATGGTCCTTTTTGTTGCCCTCACACAGGAAAGAACATTTAAGTGCTTTTTTCTTATGCCTATTTAGCTAGTGGGGCATTTGTCATAGCCGAAGTTCTGTCAAGCTGCAGGAGGACTTCTGATGGGATGGGAAGTAGGGACATAAAATAATTAGGAATGCTGCCACCAAAAGAAAGATATTGTTGTTGCCAGGAAGCTAATCTCTTTTCCAATTTCTGAACAATCCCCCTCCATATCTCAGTTGATTTGTGCTAGCACCAAAAGGAAGTCCCAGGTAGGTGGTTGAAAAACAATCTGTATTGCAACACATAATCTCAGCCAGCTCATCCAATCCAGGAACCAAATTAACCGGATAAATGACACTAAATATGTGATGTGAATCCCAGAGAGTGCTCAAAGATTATGAAAGTTTAAGTGTTGGACCTGTGACCTCTCACCTCTCAGCACCACAGAAGATGTGAGTGTCATCAGCAAACAACCAGTGAAAAACAGAGGTTGAGGTATTAGTCCCGTTGCCAATACCAAGATCCTCCAGCTGGTTGAATTGTTTAGCCTTGTCTGTCATCCTGTTAAGACCCTCCATGGCTAATATGAAAAGAAAGGGGGACATAGGGTCCCCTTGCCTTATTCCTCTCTTGGGAGAAACAAATCCAACTGGACTCCTTTTAACCAACATAGAATATTTAATTGTACAACAACACACCCAGTGAAATCCCACAAGTGGGGTCTGAGGATGGTAGAATGTACGCAGACCTTAACACTACTTCATAGAGATAGAAAAACTGTTTCCGGAAAATCGTCGTCTCAAAAGTCAAGCCCCATAAGCAGAAGATACTAGATATGGAAAAAAGGGAAAAGAAAAGAAATAAAGGAAAATGACTAGAATGAAAAGCAAATGATAGTATGTAAATATGGTAAAAGTAATAAATATAAGACGGATAATGACAACACAAATATAAAGACACGACTAATCCTACTACCCTACTATATCACAAAGTCAGACATCAACCTACCCCTACTAGCCTGTTAGCTTTCTACCCTAATACGCGACTTTCACTCCTTTCTATCTAAGGTCATGTCCTCGGTGAGATGAAGTTTCATCATATCTTGTCTGATCACCTCCCCCTAGTATTTCTTCGGTCTACCTCTACCCTTCCGTTAACCCCTAATCCAATCTCTCGCACCTCCTAATTGAAGCATCAATACTTCTTCTCTGCGTATGTCCAAACTGTCGCAACCTTGCTTCCCTCATCTTGTCAGTCACAGGGGCCACCTCTAACTTCTCCCGAATATTCTCATTTCTAATCTTATCGCTCTTGGTATGTTCACACATCCATCTCAATATCCTCATCTCCGCGACCTGCATCTTCTGAACATGTGAGTTTTTGATCGGCCAACACTCCACCTTACCTTTAAGTTTAGGGTGGTATCTTCTTATGACATAATACTCCAGAGTCAAGCCTCCATTTCATCCATGCTACCCCAATATGATGCGTGACATCATCGTCGATATCGCCACGACTATGGATGATGGACCCAATGTATTACGTATGTATAATTATAAAATATAGGAATATAATTTGTCGGTCCGGTTTGGTTATTTCTTCGATTTTTCAGAACAAATCCAAACTCAAACCAAACACTATCGGTTTTCAAAAAACTAAAATCAAACCGAACCAAACCCAAATAAAATTGGTTTATTTAATCGGTTTGGTTTGATTTTTCCGTTTGGATCGATTTTTATCCAAACCATGAACACCCCTACCCAGAAACACCATTTTTTAGTCTCCCGTGAAGGGCGGGCCTTAGTAGCAGCAAGAGCAGCATCTGTGATCTGTTTGCCTTTAATGAAGTTTCTGGAAACATTAAAAGTCTTGGTTTAGAAAAAATTGGAAATGAGGATGACTTGCAATTTCCTACCGAGTCATTTTTGTGGTCATGATGAACTTTTGGCTGAGTAACAAGCTCATGTAGGTCAATCAGAAAGGGAAAATGAGGATAAAAAGTGCACTGATCTATGAATATCTTGTCTAGCAGTCATTTCTTGAACTATGGAAATCTGTTGGATGTATTTGCTGAACTTGTATTTCAGTGAACAATTATCATGGAGTCCATTACCAACTATTATGTAGATCTGACTTGAGAGAGTGACATTGCGTACACATGCCTTTATACTGTCTATCTTCTTTATATCTTACTAGTTAAAACTGAGAATGTTTGTGCTAATATTGTTCTTGCAGGGAGTTATTGATTGTAGATGCCAAATCAAAGTTTATCTCACAAATTCCTCAATCATTGAAGGGCAGTCTTATTGAACGTCTAACATCATTTAGTCAAGGAACACCACCCTCCAGTACCTAAGCACACTCGGACATGGTATGTGCAGAAGCAGAGTGGTCTTTTCAAGTTTTAAGGTGCTAAACCATGATATGTCGGTCTATCAGCTGCCATTGTATTTCATGTGAATTACCCTTGAAAATTTTGCAGTCCATTGACGAAGATGCTGATTTTCTTGGCCTGTATTCTTTGTCACTTGGAGATGGGATGTTTGTTTGCGATGACTAGTATTGCATATCGCGTGGTGGAGAAGGTAGCAGACGAGTACAAGTCGTCCTTGATTTTCTTCACCCAGCTGTAATGTGTTCAATCAGGTAAAAGAGGAAATCAAAATGCCAACATCTTATTTTGGTAGAAATTTTCTTGAGAGACAGGAGAGCTTATAGAAGACGTATAAATTCCTTTGGTGCTGTATGATATATATGCCCCTTTTTGGCCGTAGTTTAGCATGTAATCCTCATTTTATGGATGCTTACCAAATTTTTTTTCCATAAAATTGTGGTCGGGGTTGTATTCTTGAATCTAGAGTAGAGGTTTTACTTTTGAACATACATACAAACATTATTATACCATCCGAATTGTTGAAGGAATTCCATACTCAGATTTCTTAATGATACTGCTTATGTGTCTGCTTTATTGTGAAAATTATCCATGTTCCCTGAGGTCACAGGTTTCAGCTCACACCATGCAAAGCGAAGCTTGGTATTTAAGTGGAGAAGGGTAGAGGGGTGGATTCATCATTCACAGAGTTTAGAAGGGTGTGGTTGGTTAAAAGGACAGACCACATGTGAATTTCACGGTTATTAAGAAAAAAAAAAAAACGTTGATAGGTGTTCCTTGAGGGATTTGTTACTTGGATTACACTTGGGCATTGCATTAAGGAGGTGTTTGGATATGGTTTTTTTTAAGTGACTAAAAAGTCAAAAGTAGGCATCTATTTACTTTTGTTTTTTTGTTGTACTTTTTAAGGCTAAAAGAAGGTGTTTAAAAATATTTTGTATCTTAGTCAAATAACAAATGAAATTTCACAAGTTGAGTCTGAAGAGGTCAAAATGTATGCAAATTTTATCATTAGCTCATAGAGATAGAGAGACTGTTATCAGAAGATCCTTAATACAAATATATCAGTTCCAAAAGTAAAAAATACTTACAACTAGTAAAATAAGTAATTTTATGTCTTTATCAAACATTTGTAAAAATCATGAAGTGCTTATATTATTTAACTCATGAGTGGGCTCACTGTTTACCATTTTCTAGAGTTATTTATAATGTGGTTGGCTACAGCCTTATGAGGGAATGACAGCTCACACAGAAGTACCTAGAAAATGCTGTCATGCTGGACAATTCTACAAAAAAAGAAAAAGTTTATATATAGGTGTGCGGCAGCCACAATAGAGCTCGATTAGGAGTGTTTGGATTAATTTTTTTAATTGAGTATAAGTTAAAAAGTCAAAATGCTTTAAATCAAAAGCAAAAAAAAAAAAAAATCATTTCAAACACTTATTAATTTGAATTTTTGCTCCATTCGATATCCAGATTAAAATTTGACTAATTTAAATTTGGTGTAACAAAATTCAAAGGAAGCACTTCCTAGAAAATTCTACAATCTCATAGAGCTTCCCCAACAATCTTACAACC
The DNA here is from genome assembly GCA_038996855.1 of Solanum aculeatissimum. NCBI lineage: Eukaryota > Viridiplantae > Streptophyta > Magnoliopsida > Solanales > Solanaceae > Solanum > Solanum aculeatissimum. Next base: position 1,147 of record JBCEWC010007656.1, on the reverse strand, counting down.
ATGTATATAAATACATAGTAAGGAAACATATTTGTCTCAGCAATTTTAGTATCATACCCAAAAACTTCCTTAATTTTTCAGAAAAAAATGGGAGATGAAGTAATACTTCTTGACTTCTGGCCTAGTCCCTTTGGTATGAGGGTGAGAATTGCCCTAAAAGAAAAGGGCATAGACTATGAATCCAAGGAAGAAAATTTGAACAACAAAAGCCCATTGCTCCTAAAAATGAACCCTCTTCATAAGCAAATTCCAGTTTTGATTCACAATGGAAAGCCTGTCTGTGAATCCCTCATCATTGTTCAGTACATTGATGAAGTTTGGAAGGACAAAACTCCTCTATTGCCTTGTCATCCTTATGAAAGAGCCCATGCAAGATTTTGGGCTGACTATGTCGACAAGAAGGTATCATTTTCTCTGTATCATTTCAATTTTATTAAATCATTACGAAGAGACACATTTCATTTTTTGTTTTTGTATTCTTTTACAAATTCCTAACTTGTATAAAAATACTTAATAATATAGCGATACGTTTATATAAAACTTCTATCTCAATAATTTGATCTATGGACAACGTTTCTGAGGCGGTTATTGTAGTGATACATTTATAGATATTTTGTGAGTTTCTTGATGCATATATATATAGAATCTGAATAAAATTAGTTACTGAGTTCACGTGAACCCAATAGTTGCATGGTAACTCCGCCTCTGGATTGAGTCATGACTCGTTTATTGATTTAACCCGTCCAACTTGATTCGACCTGTCTATTTCACCACCTTTAGAAGTGACAATCTTGTTGTTGGAATGTGATATGCAGATATATAGTACAGGGAGATTGGTATGGGCAACAAAAGGTGAAGTTCAAGAGGCAGCAAAAAAAGAACTAAAAGAGTGCTTTAAGCTATTGGAAAAAGAGTTAGGTGACAAGAGTTTCTTTGGAGGAGATCAATTTGGTTTAGTGGATATTGCTCTTATACCTTTTTATAGCTGGTTTTATGCCTTTGAAACTTGTGGAAACTTTAGCATGATTCATGAATGTCCTAAACTTGTGGAATGGGCTAAAAGGTGCATGATGTTAAATTGTGACAAGATTCAAGTGAAGATTTGATAGGAAGATTTTTTTCTTCATTGGTATTAAAAGTCAAAGGT
>JBCEWC010007655.1:0-21113 GCA_038996855.1 Solanum aculeatissimum | reverse complement strand
TGATAAAGGACTCAAAGATTTTAAGTTTTATTTCAATTCTATTTCTAAAATAAAAAAGTAATATATTGATTTTGAATTAAATAAGTGAACTTCTAAGTTTTTAATGAGGGGTTAAGAAGAGAAAAAAGGTCTAGGAAAGGGAAAACACGAAGTGGTGCAAGTGGGAGTCGAACCCAGGACGTCCAGCTCTCCAGAAAAACAGAAAATGCTGCTTGCCGATGCACCATCTCTTTACCGCCTGAGCTGCATACACTTGTGATTATAGGAGTGTCCTTTTAAATATTCTATAGTCAGTTTATTATTTTTAATATATGTATATTCAATAAAAAAATTTGACGAAGCCGTGTCACGTGACACCCCTTGAGTACAGGTAAATCCGCTCCTGTTGATGATTGCAATTTATTTTCCATCAATTTAAATTTGTTGTAAACATGACGCAATTTTCTTTATATTAATGATAAAAAGTATATATGGTATTTCAATAATACTCAACTTTCTTTCTCAATCACTAATACTTTAAAACGAGAAAAGAACATTTTGTGACGACTTCTATTAGAGTTTTAAACCTTTTAAATTCCTAAAAAGGTAATATATGTAAGTCGCCATGCTTTCTACTTTAAAAAAAATATTTATTTATTAAAAAAATCTTCTATGTCCGTACGATTTTGATTCATTTCTTAATTCTTTTGAAAAAAGATATATTTTCTCTTTGAAAATGAATGATCTAGTTTGACTTGACATAAAACTTAAGTAAATAAATAAGACTGATTTTAAATTAAAATTATATCAAATGTTCCAAAATGTTCTTTAATCTAATAGACTTAAATATGTTAAGTGAAAAGTTAAAATGTTGCTAAGAAAGAAAAAAGGTCATTAATTTTTTTTTTGATTAATTAGAATAGTCCTCGTCAATTTTGTTATTACAATTTCTGCTGCAAATTAAAATGTTAAATACTTTGTAAACTCTAACGCGGTTAATTGGAACCTCTTAGAAAAGGGTAAAAAAAAATAGTCTAACAAAAAGAAGACAATTACTCTAATACGCCAAGATTTCTTTTTGATTAAATTAAAATCCTACCACAAAAATATTAAATACATTACCATAATATATATTCAGTTCCATATACATGCAAACCAAGATATTCTAGTTGTTAAAAAAACAAAAAAAAGATGGATGAAAGGAAAAAACTTTAATTAATTACCATTAGTAATTTAGTACTAATATAATTAACCAACGACGTCAACTTTGACGGTGCACGATAACATTCGCCGGAAAATGGAGGCCAAAGCAGCGCACGATATCTCTTTAGCCTTTTTAATCCCTTTACTACACTTTCTTCTCCCCCGGCCACCGCCGTCACTTGAATTATTACGACATTTTTTCTTTCTTCCATAACAGTTCACTGATGTCTTGTCCTTCACACCCTCTTCTTCTCTTGAAAAAGTGTAGCTTCTCAAGTATAATTGCCTGCATGAAATGCTGTCCACCACTTTTGGATGAATACTATTATTATCCTTTCTTGAACTAACGGATTTTATGAATTCCGCGTCGGATTCCGGCCATTTATAAAGGTTCATGTATGTGGCTCTTACCGGTGCCGATCTCGCGGCGACAACGTCGTTAACGCAAGTTGATATGCAAGCGGAGGTCATGATCTTGATTTTCCGGCGAGTGTTTGGAGACAAAGAGGATTATGTTTTAAGAGAAGTGTTTGTTTATGTTGAGGTTTTTGTGTGAAGGAGAAATACAATAAGGGTTGAGTGTGTGTATATATATATGGAGTAATTAATTTAGTCAATGAAAATATGATTTGTTGAATCCATTCAAGTTTGGACGATTAATCAACTCTTTTTCACTCGCAAAATTAAGCCCATTTAAAAGTTTAACTTATAGTGATTTACGAGATACCTTATACTAGTAAAAGATACAGAGTTTAAAAAGAAAAGAAAAACTTTAAAATTTTGTGGTAAAATAAGTCATAAATATGACTAGAAATTATTTCATTAAAGATAAAATGAGTATTTTAAAATCAAATTGTTACTAAATATAAAAATATTTTTTTTAACTAATTAAAAAAGAAAGATATAAAGTGGGAATAGTATGTTATTATATGAAATGGTATTAAATAAATTATAACAAAATAAATAAATAAATAAAACCTCCCAACCAAAACAAAAGCCGAACAAGAAGGGAAAAGGTTTGATTTGTATATATATTAATCAATTTATTTTATTCGATCCAAATTGATTATTTAACCCTCTTAAGAATGATCTTTTTAAAATTTTTGTACTAATATATATGTGTAGAAATGTTATTACTTACTTTTTTATATCTCTATTATTTTTTGACATCATGATTAAGATATACTTGGATTCATGAGTGGTTGAATTATCATTCCTTCATGGGGTTTTATCATTTGGTTTGGTGGGTACTAAAGGGGTATAGGTAATGAAAATATGCAATAATTTGGCATCATTTGAAGGAGTATTGGTAGACATCTGTACAGTATTTTCAACATTTTAAAGTCAAAGAATTAACTTAAATTGGTCTCTTTTATTAATGGTTCTTTTACATAAATAAAAATAATAAGTTAAAAAATTCATAAACTACAATTATTTTTTAAAATACATTATCTATAGACTACAATAATATATAAATGAGGAACCTAGTTATATTTCTTTTTTAATTTGAAGTAGACTAAATACGAGCAATATTTAATTAAATTTTTGGGAACACTAAGATGGAGAAGAGAAGAGGATTCTTGGGGAAACTGTTGACAAGGGAGAGAAATTCATGGGATTTCGTATATTTGGGCCCAGTTATCTTATGTGATAATAACTAGGATGTATATTTTAGGAATATAAAAAGTGTATATAATATAATTTAAAAATTAAAATTTTGAAATAGTTACATTTATTTAATTTTTAAATAAAAGATAATTGTAACGTTTAAAATTATCATTTTTAAAACTTGAATTTATGTAATTTCTACTAAAAACAATTAAACAAAGCTGTCTCGATATATGCGCGTTATTTGAATTGGGCCTTGTCCAAATCCAGCCTTTTTCTTGTAGCCAAAATTGGTGTACATTCGAACAAACAAAGAAATTAATTTACGTTCAGAAATTTTCGCATATAGTCACTCAAGAATATCTTAATTATATTTTATAGTTATAGTTTGATAATCATATTTTGTAACTATAGTTGTAGTAGTATTTGTATAATTCGCGCAACATTTATATACGTTTGTATAATTTACGATTTTTTATATTTCGCTATACAATTCGTGCACAACGTTTGTATAATTCGCTATACAATTCACAGTGTTTGCATATTTTGCAATACAATTCGTGCACAACGTTTGTATAATTCGTTATACAATTTAAAGTGTTTGCATATTTTGCCATACAATTTAATTCGCATACGACTTTCGTATAATCGTGCACAACGATTGTATAAATCGCGCGAATTATACAAAACTCAAATTGTAATTACAGCTATATGTTTGTATAATATATTTGTTTATTCACGTAATTTTTTCAGACATGGACTATATAGATGAGCTTTATTGTTATATACTATCAAGTTAAAATCGATTATATGAATTTCTTTCCAGTCACGTTAGTTACATGAATTATGTTAGCTATTCACATTGTCAGTTCCAAACTCTAGAGCAAGACTACGATACTCAATAAGTAATCAATGTAGAATTAGTCATAAACACTCGTATATTGAAATTAAATCTAGTAAAATTCATGAATTTTATGGTACGTAATTTATGTGTGCATACATTACATATTGGGAGGAATTAAAATTTCTTGACACTTTAAAAATAAAAATAAGATAATTATTTTGTTTTTTGAGAAAAATAAATAAGGTAGAATTGGACGTGGATTTAAAGGTAGAATTTCTGATTAGAGTTTGGATATGGGTGTGACTTGGTAACAAACCAGCATGTGCTTTCTGGTAGTGCATAGAGCTAAACTGTTAAAGTATAAAGTTAGCTGCAACAAATAAAATTTAATAGACGTGCATCTTTCAACCTCAAATATATATATATATACACATTGTTACAGGGTGATTAAGCAAATATATACTATTTAAATATTTAAAATAGCTACAGTTTAAATTAATTATCACTCACCACTATAGTTTAACTCGGGTTGCTAAGGACACGATTTGTATTTGTATAATTAAGCTCTCAATTGAATTTGGAATTTATATATGTTTAACCTAACTTGTATATAGTTATTATATTGATACATTTAATTTGTATAAGTTCTGAAAATATTCCTAAAATGTATAAATATAAAATTTGTATATACTACTTTATTTATGTATTGATAACGAGTTATACAAACAGTTTGAACTTGGAATTCTAATTTTGGACTTGTTTGGCCATAGACAATGTAAAAAGTATTTGACAACAAACATGGCAAATACTGTTTAGCCCTACAACTTGTCATTGTTTGATAAATAATCTAAATTTTCAAATACTAGAAAAAGAAGTTTTTGGACCAATTTCCATTATTTGAAAACTTGTCAAAATTTAAAATTACCCCAACCTTTTTTTTAATTATTAAAAATATCGATAATTATAGTTTTGGACTGAATTTTAGTCCTAGTTCATTGTACAAAATATATAAAATTGCATAAATATTTTATACAATTTTTATCCAAGTTTGCACTCCAAAGTCACTTTCAATTATAAGCAATATTACTAATTTTTTGTTTGCATACAAATCAATGATATTTTCTTTTTGTTTTTTTTTCTCTTTTTTCGGATTCATATTATTTGTGTTCACTATTACGATTTTTCATGAAACATGTTCATTATAAAGTGATAATTCAAAGTTATAAACTTATGAATATTTTAAATAATTTTTAGAACTTATAAATATAAATTATATATTTTAAATTCTAAAAACTTTGACAAAAAACATGATAAAATTTTACTAAAAAATATTTAAAAATTTATGATGAAATGATAGCTAAAAGTGACTCGAAGAATCATATTCCTTCACCTCAACTCTAGTAAATTAATTTTCCTGGGATTATCTATCCACGGGACCAAAGTTGAAAATCTTATCAATATCTTGTGTCAGGGAGTGCAGTGACTTTCTTATGGAAAAGAAAATACAAGTAACGTGTACGATTGAGTATGCCCTAAGTAACAGTACACATTATGAGAAGAATTAATGTTCAATTTGCAACTAGAATTTAAACAGATTAAGTAGTAGTAGTATCTCTCAACATTAATATAACTAATTAATTAATTAAATGCATGTGAGGACTCATCACATCACTCTTGTCACCTTGAGTACCACATAATAACCCCACTTTTCTCTTGCTTTTTCCATTTATCTTATATTCTGTCGATTAATTCATCAATTTCCTGATTGCTTTTATTATTATTTTGATATATAATAGAGACACAGACTCAAGCTTTAGCAACATGTCTTTCACAATTCCTGTGCATAACGAAAATTTTAGTACATTAAACTTTTTTTTTAATTTATTATTTATCATGATCTTGATCAAAACTATACAATTACACTTATTTACAATAATAACGGCTATTTTACTCTTGTTAAGAAGATGTACAGCTCCATTATGGGGTCATTCAAGTGGTCCCGGAGCAACTTCATAAAAAGTCTTTTGAGGGCATAATCAAGTAACAATTACATCAACAACCTAGTACATATTTTTAAAAAAAGTGAAGTTATAACGTATACGTAAATTTTATTTTTATGAGATAAAAAGATAGATAAATCATCAACTTTTTAGAAAACATGATTTGAAAAACAAAAAGTACAACAATTAAAAACTATGTGAAGAGGGTTGAAATAAGGTACGTAAGGAATTTTTCTTTTCGGTAAATAAAAATCTTAGATATAATAATTAGAGAAATTTTGAATTCAAAATTAGGCCTAAAAATATAAAAAAAAGGAGTCGAAATCCAACCAAAATTATCCATTCAACTTAACTCATGTATTTTATGGCAATCCTCAATTTTTTTTAAAACTAGTAATAAGAAACAAACATGCTTTTTTCTCTAGGTGAAAATTTAATCACGTAAAGTATTTATACATTTATTTTTAAAATATACAACACATATCTTTAAAAAAATATAAATAATTTCCCCTACTTTTCATGAAATTGTAGTTGTTATATACAATAATAATATATTCAATGTATTTCTACGAATTGATCTAAGGAGAGGACAGTTTGTATGGGATCTTACTTACGTATACAGTATATATGAGGGACTATTTTTGAAATACTCAAATATATCAAGTTTGAGAATAAATACAAATTGATGTTGTATAAGCTTTGTAATTAAACTCTTATGGCATTTAGTGTAATAATTAGCAGAAGAATGGCCTATCTCATATGTAGATCCTTCAATTATGTTTTAAAATTTTCTTTTTTTGTTTTTATGTTACAACGGTCAAAAATCAATTTCAAATGGCCTGTAACAGCCACAAAATCTGTGCATTTCTTCAACTTTATCTCACCTCACGCGCATATTACCTACAGCTCCTCCTCCTCCTCCTCCTTCAATATTTTTATAACGAAAATAAATTCACCAAATTTATCAGTCTCTTTCTTTTCAAATCACTAAATTCTCTCTCTAAAACATCGCCGTTCTTCTTCACATTGCAGGCGATTTGATCGTCGGTAAGTCTACGCCATTTCCTCATCATTTTTCTGTATCTATAATGAATGCATATGCATCAATCGACGAATTTGTTTTTTGTTTAATTGATGGTTTTGTTATTTGAATGATGAATCTGTAGCATCGATTAGTCATTTTCAATTTGACGGTGAATTTTCGTTTGTATTTTTCTCGACATTTGACGTGAAGATTTACATTTTACCTTTCATTAAACTGTTTCAGCGCATTCGAGTTGGAAGCTTCTCTTTTGCTATATCAAGTTTTTGTTCTCAGATTTGGAATCGAGTTGAATCAGAGGATATTGTAGATCGTTCTGGAAATGGAGTCATCACAGAGAAGAGGCCATGTTTCGCGGTCACCTTCACAGACACCGCGGTCGAGTGAAAAGGCGGTTAGAGATCTGAGATTGGGGGAAGGGAATATGAGTGGAAAGCATGACAAAGATAAAGGAGTCAATGTGCAGGTTATTGTGCGTTGCAGGTTAGTAGAATTAGTGCATTTTGGAGTTTCAGTGTAAGTTTAACTTACTGAATAGAATTGATTGTATTTGATGGAATTGTTGTGAAATATGCAGGCCATTGAGTGAGGATGAGATGAGACTGAATACACCAGCAGTGATTTCCTGCAATGAGGGAAGAAGAGAAATTTCTGCTATGCAGAACATAGCTAATAAGCAGATTGACAAAACATTTGTCTTTGATAAGGTCTGAATTTCTTCTCTTTGATCTATCCTTATCTGATAGCATTGGCTCTATAATAGATATAGGAGAAAAGAACACGGGCCAAAAGAAGAATAGGGTGGATAATTTTTAAAAGTAACTTGGTGTAATAACTCGGACACATTGTTTAGAGCAGAATGGATACGAGTATTTCATTAACTCCACCAACTAATTTGGGGATTGGGAATATTTGCTTGCTATATTGATTGAAACTGAATGCCCATACTAGTCTGGTACAAAAGGATTTTTTCTGTTACTGCTGAAAAAGTAAATAAAGGTTGTAAAATCAGACATCTGCTGTTTTTTGAGCTGACACTTACATTCTGCTGGATAATGTTGTCCAGGTCTTTGGTCCTACGTCCAAACAAAAGGACCTGTATGATTCTGCAATCTGCCCTATTGTATTTGAAGTTCTAGAGGGCTATAACTGCACCGTTTTCGCTTATGGGCAGACAGGAACAGGGAAAACTTATACAATGGAGGGAGGGGGAAGAAAGAAGGTTGGTTGGCTGTTAGAGATGCATTTGTTTATACCACTTTCTTTCTTTATAATAATACATTATAGTTCACCCCGTTTAGAATGGGGAATTTCCAAGTGATGCAGGTGTTATTCCACGAGCTATTAAGCAAATCTTTGACATATTGGAAGCGCAAAGTGCTGAATATAGCGTGAAAGTAACATTTTTGGAGCTGTATAATGAGGAAATATCCGATCTTTTAGCTCCTGAGGAATGTACAAAGTTTACAGATGACAAATCCAAGAAACCATTAGCTCTGATGGAAGATGGTAAGGGTGGAGTTTTTGTTAGAGGCCTGGAAGAGGAGTTAGTAAGCTCTGCAAATGAAATTTATAATATCCTGGAGAAAGGTTCCGCTAAAAGGCGTACAGCTGAAACTCTGCTTAACAAACAGAGCAGTCGTTCTCATTCTATATTCTCTATCACAATTCACATCAAGGAATATACTCCAGAAGGGGAAGAGATGATCAAATGTGGTAAACTGAATCTTGTTGACCTTGCGGGTTCTGAAAATATTTCACGTTCTGGTGCAAGAGAGGTGAGACAATAAAATTCTGTAACTCGTTAGCCATTTCATTTAGCAACTTTGTTAGTAAGACAAGGGAAAAGAAGATAAAGAGAACCAAATCACAAGTGTGCAAAAGTTGCTTGGCGGTGTCATAAATTTACTTTCTTCAGCCAACTTATCCTGGAAGAGACTTCTTAAGTTTTATTGGTTCTTTGCCCACTTTGATTGTGTTACTTCTGTTTACATTATATTAAGCTGTACTAGATGATAGACTTTCTTTTGCAGGGCAGAGCAAGGGAGGCTGGGGAAATCAACAAGAGCTTGCTTACACTTGGTCGTGTGATAAATGCTTTAGTTGAGCACTCTGGTCATATCCCATATAGGTGCTTAAATATCCATATTTATATAATTATATTAGACAATATTATATGTATGAAGCTTTTAACATACCCTGAGAACATTTGTTGGTTTGTCAGGGAGAGCAAAATAACAAGATTGTTGAGGGATTCATTGGGAGGGAAAACAAAGACATGTATAATTGCGACAATATCACCCTCCATTCACTCAATGGAAGAGACACTCAGCACTTTAGATTATGCTCATCGTGCCAAAAACATAAAAAATAAGCCAGAGGTCAGTTTTCTGGTCAATTAAGCATTCTTAAAAGATTTTTAGTTCAACGGTTCTTAATTTTTTGTTTTCTGTTATTTAGATTAACCAGAAGATGATGAAATCTGCATTGATGAAGGACTTATATTCTGAAATTGAAAGGCTGAAGCAAGGTTTTATACTGCTTTCTTCTTCTCTTTCTACATGAATCTCTTTCTTGGATAGTAGTTGCTTTAAATTATTTAAATGTTTTCATTTCATGAATTTCCATTTTAATGCCAACAGAGGTGTACGCTGCAAGAGAGAAGAATGGAATCTACATACCAAGAGATAGATATCTCCAAGAGGAAGCAGAGAAAAAGGTTAGGCCCTGCTCACTGATCCATTGATTGGTTGAATTATCATGTAATCTTTTCTTATGTGTAGTCAATATGTTTTTTCCTCCTCTCTCAGGCAATGTCTGAAAAGATAGAACGAATGGAACTTAACTCAGAATCAAAAGACAAGGTATGCTACTGATTAATTACTCAGCTATATCTTATTGATCATCCAGAACTCATAACTCGTTACATTTTTGCCTACTGCAAACAGCAACATAAGGAGCTTCAGGAACTGTACAATGCTCAGCAGTTGTTGACCACTGAATTGAGTGGCAAACTTGACAAGACAGAGGTTATATGGAGTTCGGACCCCTCCTAATTTCAGTAGCTATCTTTTGTTTTTCAACTCTTTCTCATGGAGATTAGCTATAATTTTGTGTCTTTCAGAAAAAGCTTCAGGAAACTCAGCATACTTTGGCTGATCTCGAAGAGAAACATAGGCTGGCAATTACAACAATTAGAGAAAAGGAATTTTTGATAACGAACCTTCTGAAGTCTGGTAAGCCACATCCTCTGTGCATGGTCAAGGCAGACTTTTTTGATTAGTCATCTGCAATTGCTTTCTGCCGAAATTGCATGTCTTTCATAGGACCAGCTTTGGGAGGAATATACTTTTACTGGGGTGGGCGGACAAAGCAAGGTTTAAGTGTTTCTTACAAACAATTTTGGGGATGGGGTGCAAGGTTTTGATTCTTATAAACAATTTGGGGGTGGGGGCTCATATTTTACTTAAAGGAATTACTAAATTCATTGGTGGAGACAGTATGGGAGTCTATGGGTTCTTTGGAATCATTTTACCTTTTGTAATTGTTGTATGAGATATTTAATCGTATGTATTCTACCAGAAAAATCACTGGTTGAGCAGGCCTTTGAACTTCGAGCTGAGCTAGAACATGCTGCGTCAGATGTCTCTAACTTGTTTGCAAAGATTGGTAATAACTAAGTCCGTAATGATTTTCTTTCTCAAAATAAAGGCTCTTGCACCAACTATACTGATAATGGTTGATTTCAGAGCGCAAGGACAAAATAGAACACGGAAACAAAGTTCTCATCCAAAAGTTCCAATCCCAATTAACTCAACAGCTTGAAGTTCTGCATAAGAGTGTTGCTTCCTCAGCCACACAACAAGAGCAACAACTCAAGCACATGGAAGAAGACATGCAGTCCTTTGTGTCTACCAAGATTGAGGTATACTTCATTTATACCTGTTATAGAAGACACTCTGCAATATTTCTGGGGAAAGATGTAAACTATACTTCTAAGTTCTATATATGCTCCTACACAATTTATTGCTTTCATGATGTCATGTGTGCAAAGATTGAGGCATCCTTGGCTTATTAAGTTTAGCAATTGGCCTTTTGCAATATTGCCTTGACAATGATGTGATTATCAAACAAAATGCTCCCTCTCCCCAGATCCTTTTAGAGAAATTTCAAACTATATACTTTATAGTTTTGTACTCATGTTGATCAGTAAATCAGTATGGGGGTTGGTTCTTTTCAGGCTATGGAGGAGCTTCGAAGCCTCCTAGACAATTTGAAAATCATGTTTGGTACTGGTATCAAAGCTTTAGATGGTTTGGCTGGGGAGCTCGATGGTAATGCTCACTCAACTTTTGACCGTCTAAACACTGAAGTTTCTAACCATTCATCTGCTCTCCGAGAGGTAGGCCTTCTTCTTTAATTATCTGAGAAATTCCAGATACTATTTTCTGCTTATCTCTATTTTTTGTTTTTAAAATGTAGCTTTTTGAGGAGATCGCCTTCGAGGCCAATACCTTGGTTAATGATCTTCAAAAGAGTCTTCACAGCCAGGAGGAGAAACTAATAGCATTTGCTGCACAACATCGTGAGGTATCAGTAGTTTCTATTTGTGAGCTCCTCCCCCCGTCTCCCCTTGTTCCCCTCTGTATATCCCTCTTTTTTCCTTCCCAAGTTTGGGGTGATAAAGTTTGGATGCTTTTATAGGCTCACTGCAGGACAATCACAACATCAAGGTCATTTTCTCAAATTACTGGCAACTTCTTTAAGACTTTGGATAGGCACGTCTCTCAATTGGGAGATATAGTTGAAGATGCACAGACTGTCAGTGACCAGAAGTTTTCTGAACTTGAAAAGAAGTTTGAGGTAATAATGTCTTCCATGTGCATCTCTCTCACTTAATTAAGGCCAAATATGCTTTTTAGCTCCATTTTATATGGATATCTACCTTTTATAGGAATGTGCTGCCAATGAAGAGAGGCAAATCTTGCAGAAAGTGGCAGAACTTCTTGAAGGATCAAATGCTAGGAAGAAAAAATTGGTATGGTCATTTATTTATCAGATAAATGCAGCATAATTTGTTTCACCAGTTGAAGAAAGGCATACAATTGCGGCTAAAATTTTTATTGTCCCTAAAACTTCATTGATCTACGAATATGGCAAAAAAGATGCATATTCTTATAGTCAAGAGAACAAAACACAGGGTGACAACAACATTGGCTCTTTATATAAATGACAGCATTTCGTTACCTTGAATTTTGTTTCTAGCCCTAGTACTCCATTTATAAGTGATAAGAAGAATATATTTGTGGATCTGGGAGGACAATTGTTGACTTGTTACTTTTTATACTTAAGGCTGCGAAAGCTAATTAGATTTCTTACTTGGTTTGCTCTAGGTTCAAACAGCAATCAATGACCTCCGAGAAAGTGCTTACAACCGAACCAGCAGATTAAAACAGGAGATGTCAACCATGCAAGATTCAACTACTTCAGTCAAAGACGAATGGAGCAATTATATGGAAAAGGCTGAATGCCATTATCTTGAGGATACTGCTTCTGTGGAGAAGGGGAAGAAAGAGATGGAGGAGGTGCTACAGAATTGGTATGTCCTCCTAGCGTATGTCATATCACTTCTGAAGAGAACTTTATGTGTTCTCTTTTCATCTGTCTGAAGTTTTTCTTGGCCTCTCTGCTTACTTTTAATATGTACTATGCAGTCTGAAAAAGGCAAAATTGGGTGCTGAACAATGGACGAATGCTCAAAGCTCTTTGATCAGTCTAGAGGAAAGAAATGTTGCATTTATGGATAAAATTGTTAGGTTGGTTGATTCACTGTCATTCAAGACCTTTGTCTCATATTTCCAATATTTCACTTGTTGTTTACTGTGAGCTTGTACATTTTTTTTAGTGAAGGAATGAATGCAAATGAAACACTGCGTGCACAGTTTTCGTCTGGCGTGTCAGCTACTTTTGAAGATACTGATGTTGCCAGCAAAAAACTTCTTTGTTCCATTGATCGTACGTTATCCAGCTTTTTATACACATATATTTATGATTTTTTCTGGCTGCTTGGTATCATCCAATTAACTAAATTAAATTCTGCAGATTCTTTACAACTTGACCGTGATGCTTGTGGGAATCTTGATTCCATGATTGTTCCTTCTTGTGGAGAGCTGAGAGAATTGAAGAGTGGACACTACCACAAGGTTGTGGAGATTACAGATCATGCAGGACAATGTCTTTCACAAGAGTACATGGTAAGGACATTGTGTCATATGAGAGAAAATCTATGTATTCTGTTTGGAATGATATTGTTCATTAACTTACAACATTATACTCATGTACTTCTTTTCTCCAAATCTTTGTCACTTGTAATAGGTCGATGAACCATCTTGCTCTACACCGAAAAAGAGAGCTTTCAATATACCAAGTGCCGGTTCCATCGAAGAGCTCAAAACTCCTGCTTTCGAGGAGTTACTGAAATCATTTTGGGATGGAAAATCACTGAAGCAAGCAAATGCAAATGGAGATATAAAACATATTGCAGAGGACGCCCATTCATTGAGAGATTCAAGACTTCCTCTCACTACTATTAATTAGGACTATAGAAATTAGACATTATAGGATTATGGAAGAAAAGCTGTACATAAGAATTCACCTACATGGACGAGTGAGGGATAGCTTAGCGGTAAGGACCCTCCACCTCCAATTCTAGTTGGGGGTTCAAGTCATCAAGGGAGAGCAAAGTGGAAGAAGCCATTGTTAAAGCTTCTTGAGTAGGGGGAGTTTGAATGTGTGGGTTATTACCATATCCAAGAAAGAAGAAAGAAAATCTCCTACATGTAATTGATGTTAGTGTATCCTATTCTTTAAATTATTTGTAGTGATTGGGAAGAGTTTCATTTGTGCTCTTGTAGTAAACAGAATTGGGAGACTCCTGAGACACTGACAGAATATAGTAAATGAGTTGCTTTGAGGTGTTTCTTTTGATGTGTAATAGTTCCTAATCTTCTTACCTGGTAAGTTCTTTATATTCTAAAATGGTGGCTCGGAAGGATATGCGTATGTCTGATATTAACTAGTTTATAGCGTGCAAATTTTCAAGTGTTCAAAATTATCTTAAGCTTGGACGTATCATATTTTCGTGCACTGAACCAGTCAATTCTTGTGCGTTTAAGGGAGAATTAACAATGTTCTTCAAACTCCAAAAAAAGTAGTTAAGGGAGAAGCAGCCAATTACATTTCAAATGGTGGCTTAGCTTTGATATGCAGATCCAAAAAGTGGCAAGGCCATCCAATTGTCAAAACCACGTTGAAGTTGAGATTGTTTTTTATTCCAAAACCCAAGAGCATAAAAGAGAAAAAGCAGGTGGAGGACGACGTGCTTACAAGTAAGGATCCCGAATGACTATTTGTTGCAATTAATTGAAGAATTCGAAACACGTCTAAAAGATTCCCTAGAATTTCTGTCCTAAGTAAAAATTGGAACAATTGATAAAATATTGAACAAATTTAATCATATGATCTGTCTCTAGCTTGCTAGGAATGAACCAACAATTTAAATATTGTATTCACATGAACAAATTGCAGTATCTTATATATAAATCCAGTGACCAAACTATAATCCAACTACTCCTTGGCTGTTGGAAAAAAAAAAAGAAGATTCAATTAACTCAAAGAAAATGAACAGAAATAAGACTTTGTCCAATGAATAAAATGTGCTGTTTTAGTGGGGGACACTATGGTTTTTTAAAAACATTGTATTTTTCAAATAACTGACTTAACCAACTCTTTTCTATTTTTCATCAGAATTTTGTGAAAAAACAGAGAAGAAGCTAGGAGAGTCACATAGTATGGTGCCCATTGACAATGGGGATTTATCTCGAGACAATTCAGTGAAATGGATTCTTGAAAATGCTGAAAAAGATAGTATGACCAATGTCCAGGATAATAGGCATGGTGCAAATGGTTTACAAGAATCTGCAAAACAAAAATCTCTCAAGCAAAGTTTCAGCATTTCAAGAAGAGGAAATGGCGTTGTACCAAGAATGGGGAGGATGGAATCAGGAGTTTCTAGAGGGCTCAAGAGCTTGCGGTTTCTTGACAGATCAACTACAGGTAATGAACTGTGTAACTATCTCATCTAAAAAGTTAGTATGTTCGAGAGTATTCTTTTTTATTTATTTAATTATATTTTCAAAGAATCCCTTTTGATAATGGAATGTCATTTGACTTGAATTCAGGATCTCCGTTTGTCTTGATACCATATTGAATTACATGATGTGTATAGTCTTAAAGCTAAACGCTTTAATTTTGTTTACTTAATTATGTCTTCAATAACAGGGAAGGAGGGAGATGCATGGCGAAGTGTGGAGAAACGATTCAATCAAAATGCAGTTAATGGGAAGATCTTCAGAGAGAAATTTGGGGCTTGTATTGGTATTTTTTTTCAAACTTCTATAGAAATAGGCATTTCACATAAAGTTAGTTTTAGTTAGAGAAGAAAGTAGGACTACATTTCTATGTTTTTGCATAACAGGAATGGGAGAAAGCAAGGAATTTGCTGGAGAATTATTCGATACATTGGCAAGACGTAGGAAGATCAACACAGAAAATGGTATAACAATAGATGAAGTGAGAGGATTTTGGGAAGACATATCAACTCAATCACTTGATGCAAGGCTTCATATTTTCTTTGACATGTAAGAGATTTTATTAATGGTTGATGAAATTTAAAATCCGTCTTTCTGAATGACCAACGATGGTGAATTATCACAGGTGTGATAAGAATGGTGATGGGAAACTATCAGAGGAAGAGGTAAAGGAGGTGAGAAAACTTCTCTTGTAAACCGTCTTCTTCTCCTTCAATTTTCACGATTTTTTAAATATATGTCTTTTTTTCTCAAAAAGGTTCTAGTGATGAGTGCCTCAGCCAACAAATTGTCGAAATTCAAGCAACATGCAGCGACATACGCAGCTTTAATCATGGAAGAGCTTGACCCTAATCATTTGGGATATATTGAGGTAGGGATGGCACTAAAGTAGCTGTCGTTTTACTGTTATTGATGATTTGATTATCTTGGACCTTGACGACTCCAGTCATGCTTCTAGTTTCCAACTGTCTATTACAATCATCATATGGATGATAAATCTCCTCGTGATCTGCCACAAGAATTTATTAGCAATGAATATGTGAAAATTCTTTCAGAGGAAGAGTTTCATTGTGTGATGTCAAGAGTAAAAATAGCTTCTTTTTTAAATTCCTCATTTTTCTGCTTAAAACAGATGTGGCAACTTGAAGCTCTACTACGAGGGATGGTTGGTTCAGAAGAAGGGGAAAAAACCCTGAAGAGATCACAAACACTAGCGAAAACCATGATACCGAAGGAATACAGGACTCCAGTCAGCAAATTCATGTACAAAACATCAGAAAAAATACAAGAAAACTGGAAAAGAATATGGGTTCTGTCGTTGTGGTTGTGCATCAACATGATACTCTTCACTTGGAAGTTCCAACAATTTAAAAGAAAATCAGCATTTCAGATCATGGGATATTGCGTTTGCATCGCTAAAGGTGCAGGGGAGACTCTTAAGTTCAACATGGCTCTGATTCTTTTTCCTGTATGCAGAAGAACTCTTACTAAGCTCAGAGAAACTTTCCTTGGTTCAATATTTCCCTTTGATGATAACATCAATTTCCACAAGATTATTGCATTGGGAATTGCAATCGCGACGTTTATTCACGCACTTTTTCATACCAGCTGCAATTTTGTGAAACTAACAACATGTCCACAGAGTAAATTCATGACATTTCTTGGAAGCAACTTCGACTACCACCAACCGAGTTACTTGGATCTGGTGGTATCTATTCCAGGTGTAACAGGCATTCTGATGACACTTTTCATGCTTTTCTCGTTCACATTGGCTACACATTCGTTCAGAAGGAACGTCATCAAATTGCCATGGCCTTTCCATCATTTAGCAGGATTTAACGCGTTTTGGTATGCACATCATCTGCTGGTCCTCGTCTACATCCTCTTGATCCTCCACGGCTACTTCATATTCCTTACAAAAGAATGGTACAAAAAGACGGTATGTATGGATTTTGAAAACATTATGACATTTCCTAACTTAGCAGTTGAGCGAAGAAATTCCTACTGCTGCATAACTTGAAAAATGCACATATATCAATCATGTTGTTTCAATATGATTATGGGGGTTTATTTATTGACATTTAAGATAAATTTAATCAAACTAGTGATGATGATTGAGCAATCAGAAATATCTTTGTTCTGCAGACATGGATGTATCTTGCAGTTCCACTACTTGCATATGCTACGGAAAGAACCCTCATCGTCTACGAGCACAGCTACAATGTCAATATCATAAAGGTTTTAGCTTCAAACAATCTTTATATCAATTCATGAATTGAAGAAACTTTCTGAATTCAGCTTTGGTTTGATGCTAAAATATTGCAGGCTGTCATATATACAGGGAATGTACTAGCATTATACATGAGTAAACCAATGGGATTCAAGTATAAGAGTGGAATGTACCTTTTTGTTAAGTGTCCAGATATATCAACCTTTGAATGGTAAATGAAAGAAAACTATGCAATGATCATTTACAGCGCTAGACGTCTATTTGCGCTAAGGAACTTCATTTTTTTTTACAGGCATCCATTCTCAATCACTTCAGCACCAGACGACGACTATTTAAGTGTCCATATACGTACATTGGGAGACTGGACTACAGAGCTTAAAACCAGATTTGAAAAGGTAATAAATTTGTTGAACTTGCGTTGCCAGTTCACTTTCATTTCTATTCAATGAGTTCTAGAAGTCTAATGTGCTAATACTAACAAAAATTCGACAAATTGGTGATCCATCCATATCATTAGTCTTTTGAAACTCTATAATTCAGGTAGCCAACGAACTAAGCTACTAAGATTCCCTTTCTCTCTTCTACTTATTTTTAACTTTTTCTGATTTTAATAAGCTCTCATTTTAGCAGGCCTGTGAGCCTCAAGTAGCACAATCAAGGAAGGGAAGTCTTGTTAGAATGGAAACTAAAGCATACACAGATGTTGAACAGGCTCAATCTGAGTAGGTTAACATGTTGCTCTATGTCTACTGATTTTCATTTTCATGAACCATGACAGACCTTATATTTCTCTTATCTTTTTCGATGTAGATTTCCGAAGATCATGATCAAAGGACCTTATGGTGCACCAGCTCAGAACTACAAGAAATATGACATCCTTCTACTAATTGGCTTGGGAATAGGAGCAACACCATTCATCAGCATTTTAAAGGACCTTCTTAACAACGAATCCCAATCTGTAAGTTCCTAATCTCAAAACAACATTTTGTTAACGATTTAAATTATATACGTTGATAGTCTAAACATATATTTTAACCTACTTATACTATCAGTGTATAGAAGTTAAACTCTTTTTCTAATTAAGAAACGAGTAGCGATGTGAAAACAAAAACATAACGAAATCGAATTACAGCAGAATCAGCAACTTGGTGAATCATCAAGTAACAAGAGAGGTCCTCACAGAGCATATTTCTATTGGGTGACAAGAGAACAAGGATCATTTGACTGGTTCAAGGGTGTTATGGATGATATTGCTGAATATGACCATAATGTGAGTTGATTAATTTTCAATAACATTGGTTTCCTCACTTTAATTAAAAAAAAACATAATTTGAAGTGATATTGTACTTGTATTATATATACAGGAAATGATAGAAATGCACAACTATTTGACTAGTGTTTATGAAGAAGGAGATGCTAGATCTGCACTAATTGCAATGGTGCAATCACTACAACATGCTAAAAATGGAGTTGATGTCGTCTCCGACAGTCGGGTATAATATCTTATTTGTTGCAATTTTACTCATAAATTTATGTTCTGCATCGAAAATATTAGATTCACACGACCTTATACTCTGTAACCAGATAAGAACACATTTTGCAAGACCAAATTGGAAAAAGGTATTCTCTCGGCTGGCAGCAGCCCATCCATCTTCTCGAATCGGTAAGCTTTAATGATGAAGGACGTATGTTTCGATCTTAGCTAATTTTTGAAGTTGAGTTACGTTGAATTGTCATATTTTTACAGTGAACTTACTAATATAATGATATTTCTATTGCAGGGGTATTTTACTGCGGAAGTCCAACACTTACAAAACCACTTAGAAGGCTGTGTCAAGAATTTAGCTTAAATTCATCCACTCGCTTCAATTTCCACAAAGAAAATTTCTAGATATATATATATGATTGTTTTCACATATTGAGGCTTCACTGAGGTGTGAATTCTAATAATTTCCTCTATAAAATGTTGCAATTTTACTTATACACATATTGTTGCTTGATTATTCGGAGTATGTATTAGTGAGAGAAATTTTGGGCTTATTTTGACACCTCTAGTTGTGATTGTTAGTAAATACTTTCTTTTCAGTTTTTAAAAACAACACCTGGCTCTATAAATAAAAAGTTCATTTAAGTTATAAGTAAAAATGATTATTCCTCTTCAAGAAATTAATCGATTTCAACCTTGAGATTTAATTTAACTTATATTGTCAATGTCAAAGTTTTCTTTTTGTTATTTAGATGTACCTTATCGATCCAATTTCTTTTATACTCTGCTCAATTTATTTTACTTACCATGAGTTTTTTTTTTTTAACGTCTATTGAAAAATATTAATTAAATTATTTTTATTTATTTATTTTAATCTCAATTTAATACTCCCTCTTGTCAATAATAAGTAACCTTCTATTTCGGTCCTTTTTTTAAAAAAATCCAAAATAAGTATACATTTATATAATCAAGAAGAAATTAAACTTTAATTTTTAAAATATTCCCTTATTTACGTATTCCTAAAATGTCTTTAAAATTACTTCAACTTTCTATGATGGGTAACTAATTAGCCAAAATATCTAAAAAAAAATTCTTGGAATTACTGTTTGCTATATTAAAAATATTTATCTTAAAATAATTATTAATTTAGATAAGACCGTATGACTCATACGATATGAGTTTGTATTTTAGACTCTCTTTCGCAACAAATAAAAAAATCTCAACCCTAATCTCTTCTTCCTGTCCCCACTTGGTTAAAAAAATTTAATGTTTTAGTTTGTAAAAATATTGAGATCACTGTTTGTGTTAGTTGGATTCAAAGAGGAGGTGTGAATATGGAATAACATAAAAGTGATGGTGAGTATTGAAAATTTTGAAAATTTCTTTGATAAATTTGAGAAAACTTGAAGAACAATAAATGGGTCTTATGAATTTATGAAATTAATTCAAATTTGTGATTGAAACTCGTTTACTTTGTGATGGTGAACTTGGTGTTGAAACTTAAAGTCAAATAGAGAAGAATTTCATTTATTTGACATAAATTTGGTGTTCAATTTGTGAGCAAATATAAATATCAATGTACATGACTATTTTAAAAATTCCAAAATTTGCAAAAATGACACATTTGATTTTTTTTGTTAATCTTTTAATATATAATTTCAACGAAATTATTTACGTCTCGTTGAAAATAATGTGAAATTGTAAACAGTTGGATTACACACGCACTGCTTAGATAAGAAAAGGGTTTAAAATATTGTGTTTTAATTGGTATAAATAGGGGGTGTCAATTGGACGGATTAAGTTGAAATTGAGAATGTTAAATGAGTCCAAATAGAGATTGGGTTGGGTTAACCCGCCCAAATTTACTTTGGGCTCAAATGGATTGGGCTCAAATGGGCTAAAATTTGGGTTGGGTCATGATCGTCCAATTAGACCCACTCAATCTCAATAATTCTAACATATTGTTATTTATTTTTTATAACAACAAGTTGAATTTCAACTTAAAAAATAAAAATAAAAAGTTACAATAGATAAATGATGAAAAAATATAAAATAGATAGAAAACATACATTATATCAATGCAAGTAAAGAACCTTAGAACGGGTTGAAATTGAAGATTAAATTGGGCTCAATCAAATTTTTTTTTGTTATGGATTAAAGCTTGAACAAGGTGAGATTGAACCCGATTAAAATTATTTTGAGCCCAACCTATTAAAGTTTGGACGGGTTGGGCGGATTATCTATATTTGGGCTCATTTTTGATACCCTTAGGTATAAGGGTTCTGTTGGCAAAGGGATCAATATCTGGAATCACAAGGCTCCATTAGATAGTAGCTGGTATTGGAGAAAATTAAACACACTGAAGAACAGAATGAGAGAGTGGTATACACAGGGATGTTATAACCTCACTGTAACAGGAGCATACTCCATATCGAAAAGCTACATGGCACTAACAGGGTATGTGGTTAGCTGCGCATCAAAGGCTACTTACTAAGAGGAGGTTAGCTCATATGAACATACATGTTGAAGATATGTCATGCTGCCTATGTAATACACAAGAAGTTGAGACAA
>JBCEWC010007654.1:0-21113 GCA_038996855.1 Solanum aculeatissimum | reverse complement strand
CAAAATAAGAAAAGAATTCTTTAAAAATAATTTTTTTATTAGGAATACAATATGTTTAAAAAGGAAAAATATATATACATTAATTTAAAGAAGGATATTTCTGACATATTTGGTAACAATAAGGGCATTTTTGGACCAAAGTATCATTGACAAGGACATTTTTGGACTGAAGTATAAACCAAGAGTATTTTTGACCCTTTTTTCGTTAGTATCAGGGGATTTTCAACCCATTTCTAATAGTACAAGTGTATAAATGACCTAAAGTATAAATGAACACTTTTGATCCTTTTTGATAGTATAAGAGCATTTTTTACCCTTTTACTTATAAAATATACACTGCTAAGTGTGTCAAAATGAGCTCAAATATAGGTAACCCGCCCAACCCGCCCAAAATTTTATGGGTTGGGCTCAAGATAATTTTAATTAGGTTCAATCTCAAACCGTTCAAGTCTTAATCCATATCAAAAGAATCTTCAATTGAGCCCAATTTAATCTTCAATTTCAATCCGCTCTAAGGCTCCTTACTTGCACTGATGCAATGTATGTTTTCTATCTATTTTATATTTTCTATCATTTATCTATCAAATTGTAACTTTTTATTGTTATATTTTGAGTTGAAATTCAAATTGTGATTATAAAAAATAATAATATTATGTTAGAATTATTGTGATTGAGTGGGTCATGACCCAACCCGAATTTGAGTCCAACACATTTGAACTCAAAGTAAGTTTGGACGGGTCATAACCCAATCCAATTTCTATTTCAACCCATTCTAACATTCTCAATTTCAACTCAACTTGCCCGTTTGATACCCCTATACACTGCTATACAATGTATTACTTATACACACGCTATACACTAAATATACATTATGATACAAAAAAATATATTGACTATAGATACCTATACAACGAGAGTTGAATGCCCAAAATTATAACAAATAGTCAAAGATCAGCCGAATGATTATTTTTTACGATTAAAAATATAAGTTATTTTTATGTAAATAATTTTTTCTCTTCTGGTGTAATTATATTTATTAATACCATAGTTCTCCCTGCCACCAAGAAAAGAAGCAAAAGTCCAAAACCGACAGGGGAAAGGACTTCCAATTGCTAATATAGTCTTCCTTCTCTCCCAAAACCCAGTTAGTCCGAGCAAAGCAAATCACAGCTATTTCTTCAAAACCTATCTTCAAAAATGGCGTCAGCTGATGTTGAGAAGAACAGGAGTGATATGGAGAGAGAGGAAGCCTGTTTGGCTAAACCAACGAAGCAAGGGGAAGGGCTGAGACAGTACTACATGCAGCACATCCACGATCTCCAGCTCCATGTTCGCATAAAGACTCACAATCTTAATCGCCTTGAAGCCCAGAGAAACGAGCTCAATTCTAAAGGTCTGATTAACTAAATCTAGAAACCCTAACTCTTTAAGAAATCATTTTTCACTTTTATAATGAAACCCTAGCCTTAACCAGTTTCTTAGATTTGTACTGCTTTTTCATGTTGTTTTGTGTCTAGTTTTTGAGGTAAAGTTCCCTTCTTTGATACAGAGATCTTAGTGTGAGAAGGCTGCTACTATATTAAACTTGAGGAATTGAATTGATAATAGATTGAAGGTGAAGGGGTTCTGTTTTTAGAATTGAAACTAATCCCGTGCCATCAATCACCATAAAAATTGTTGTTCCATTATGATTGTCCAATATGAGAGGTGAGTAGAGGTCCAATCCTTTTCTGTGGTGTTACTTCAAGAATTTTTTACTTAAATATGTTAGAATGCATAGTGAACCCTCATTTCTTTGCATTTTATGAGGTTAACAGCCCAATTGGCACACTTTTCAACACCTGAAGCTGCTATCTTCCACCAGCATGTAATTCTGACCATCGAAGCTTAGGTAGACAAAGGGAATAGAAATTGTAGGTTTTGAAAAGAAAGGACCAATCCAAAGGATGCTATTGCTCCTTTCTTTATTTTTTAAGAGAAATTGTAGGTTTTGAAAAGAAAGGACCAATAACCATTTTCTTGTTCTATAAAGAGGGAGCTATTGCTCCTTTCTTTTTTCCCCCTTTTTCTTTATTAATTTCCTAGTATTTTACTGACATAGACCTTTTGTTTACTGGGCAGAGATCGTGATGATTTGGCTTCCCAAACATATCATGTGTTATGGACCACATATTCATTCTTATTTTCCTGGTTTTTATCGGTTTTGGGGATCTTGTTGACTTGATTAAAATTTTAATGTTTCTTTGTAAATCAACCATGGTGTTTCTCTCACATTTGTTCTACTCTTGCTGAGGAATGTACTAAAATTGTGTCTTGATGACTAATGTCATTATCTACTTTTTTTCTATTGTAATTTGAACCTTCTATGGCGTTATAAAATTCTCCTTAATGTCTATTTTGCAGTAAGAATGCTCAAAGAGGAATTACAATTGCTTCAAGAGCCTGGATCATATGTTGGTGAAGTTGTTAAAGTAATGGGGAAGTCAAAAGTTCTTGTTAAAGTAAGTGTATCCACATCTTTTTAGTCGTCTAAATTCTTTATTAAAGTAGTGCGGGTGTCCAATATGTGTGCGTATCCAGAGGTCGGATCTTTCATGACCTAAATCTTAAGATTCAGGTAAAGGTGGCAACGGGACCGGTATCGGCACCACCGGACCGGTATTTGCCGGAACCGGACCGGTACCGGCAAAGTTCGTACAATATCCGGCCGGAACCGGACCAATATCGGTACCGGCATCACCGGTAATTTACCCCCTTACCGGCCTTGTTCGGTAATAATCGGAGCCGGACCGGACCGGTATTTCGGAAATCCTTTTTTTATTTAAATAATTGTTTAAAGTTTGAAGTTTAAACAATTCTCAAATATATAAATTTAAAGTGTTTAAAGTTTAAAATTTTTATAAGTTTTAAACTTTAAAGTTTAACATAATAAAAAATTAAGTTTTAAACTTTAAAAAGATTTTTAAAAGTTTAATAAAATTATCACTATATAAGTTTTTTTAACTTTAAAGTTTAAGTTTTAAAGTTTTTAATAGTTTTTTAAAGTTATATATTATCAAATATATAAGTTTAAAGTTTGAAGTTTTTAAGTTTTCAAATTTAAAACTTTGAGTTTAAAAGTTTAAATTTCAAAATTTTAAAATATAAAATTTAAATTTTAAAGTATAAATTTTGAATGTTTCATTTTATATTTTAAAGTTAATAAAGATTTGAGTAGAAAAATATATATTAAAAAAACTTCTAAACTTAAAGTAAAAGTAAATTCAAGATAATAATTTAAAAATAAAAAGTAAGGCGAATAATCTATAATTTTATTATGTTAACTTTAAATTGTACAAATATTAGAAAAGAATCTAATTTATGCAACCACCTTCTAGAAAGGGTTCTATTTAAATTAGGTCTTATTTATAATAATATACTAATATCTTATATCACATTGAAAATCTTGTTTAAGTGATTCTAACATTTCTAATGTTATATTTTTCGGAATTGGTTCTTGAGTTTGTTCCTCCATAAAATCCATGCTGTCTTCACTTGATTCCGATAAAATATTATCTATATCGGCTTCAAATTTAGCCGGCAAAGTTGGACGTCCTAAATTCCTCTGCTCCGCATTGATCTAGTCTCTGAATAAAATCAAAATTTCCAAGCTATCTGCTACTAGTGAATGGCTATAGTCTCCTACTTGGAATCTTGCCGCACTAAAAGCGCCTTCCAAAGCCACTGACGATGCTTGAATAACTAGCACATCACAAACCACCCGCTGAAGTCTTGGAAAAGTTTTTCCGCGATTTTTCCATCATTTCCAAAGTCTTGGCTTTCCCTCTGCATCCTTTATGCTTTTTGTAGCCTGGTTAATATATTCATCAAAATTATTTTTTTCTTTAGAAGTAAGTCCAAGATAATTTTCTAACATGTCATCAATGTTGTCCTCGTATCTACACTTAGATGGTTCGGGTTCTTGATATTGTACATTTTCTTCTACATTAGAATCATATAAATCATATGATTTCCTAGCTTCTGTTTTAATACTACTTTTAACTACTGCCAAATTATGTAATTGATTATTTTCATCGTCTTTAATATTTAAATTTAATATATGCTATCTACCATTCGAGATGCACCTAATTCTTTGTATGTTGGGTTAAATAAACAAGCAGTTAAATAAATTTGAGAAATTGGAAAAAAGTATTTTTAAAAATTTTCAATCATTTTTAACCGACTCTTTAAATTTTGGATTATTTTTAAACCGAGCAAATTTATTAGAAATAACACAAATATTTGGTAAAACAGAATAAATAGTTGGATAATAAAGACCAGAAATTTGTTTTGTAGCTAAATAAAAAACTTTTAAAAAATCAATCAACTCTCTAATATCATTCCAATCATTTTCATCAAGTCGGTAATCCATATTAGCATTATGGGCATTCCAAATCATTGTAACAAGTCTTCTATATTCGTAAGCTACTTTAAGCATTTCATATAAAAAATTTCACCTAGTAGATACTGTTTTTGGAATTTTTCTAAAAAGAAGATTGCATTCAATACACTGGTTTTCAAATTCTTTACGTCTAGCTTTTACTTGACATTTAAAAATAAAATGACATACAATTTCAATTTTAAAACAACTATTTTCAAATAATGAAACACCGTCTCTAACAATTAAATTATAAATATGTGCATCATATTTAATATGAAAATCATCATCATAAATAGGACTAAGAATCGATTTTAAATAATCAACAACACGTTTGTTGTTAGAAGCACTATCTAAAGTTACACTAATTATTTTACTAGAAAATCCATAAAATTCTAAAACATCAAGAATTTTTTTGTGCAATATAAGAATCGGTTTTACACATTTCACATAATTTATAACTTAAAATTCTTTTTTGGATAACCCATTTTTCATCAATCAATGTTCGATAATTGTAAAATAATCATTATCGGTTATACTATGACCCATATCGGAAGTAATTGCTAATTTACAAGTATTATATGCAAATAAACAATGAAGATACTGTACGTGCCGACCTTGATAATCATAAATTGCTTTTTTAATTGTATTTCTTGAAAAATCATTAAACGATGGATTATAAACAATTTGAATATAGTGAAAAAAATCTGGATTTTTAGCAAAACTAAAAGGCAAACTAGTAACAACAATCATTTTAGCATGTTCTTCTAGGTCCCGTTGTCGACTATAAGGGCGATATGTACTAGGACCGAAAATATTAGAAGGGCTTAACTGTGACTGAATCATGTTTGAACCTTCTATTCCTACGAATGGTTCGGGATGGTGAGTTCCATGTTGTTTTGCATCCGCTATAGCTTGAGCTTGCAAAAATTCTAATTTACAACAATGCATCAAATGATTTTTTAAATGACCCGTCCCACCCCTCTTTTCTGAAGTTTTATAATTTAAAACATGTTTGCATTTGTTACAAATTGCTTTAGTTTTATCTTCATTGTGTCAAAAATTGCCAAACTACAAATTTCCTTACACGTTCCGCCTTGGGCCTATTAGATGCCGATGGATATATGGGTGGAGTGGGGGTGGAGGGTAGTAGCAGTATATGGTGGTTGTGTTTCATCATCATTAAAAAATCATCATCTTCATTAATCTCGTTATCATCTTTCATCTAAGTCATTAAAATTACCAAATCTTCATTCAAGAAATTCATGATCTAACTCGGTATTAGAATCAATATTAAAACAAGTATTGTCAACATGTGTAAAATCTTCCGTATTAATTCTAAGTGGCGGTTGTCTTGTTTTAGATTTTGAAGAACTACCACTTGATTTTTTACCAGTTAAAGCTTTAGCAATTCCCAAAAAAAGTACTATTTTCTTTTCCTTTTCTATCGGAATCCATGTTTAATAAAATGATACAAGTAAAGATTATATGAAATTATGAATACAAAAAAAATTCAACTAATAAAGAATAAAAACTAATAAGATAAAATTTGTAAGTTGGAATGAATGTACCGAACGTCTGCGTAAAAGCAGACGTAGAAGCCGAAGTTGATGAAACTTGAAGTTCGAATATGCTCCAAATTGATCCACCAAAATTTGCTCCAAATTAAAAAATAGCCCACCAAAATTAGCAAACTAATTAACTAATTAATTAAATAATATTAAGAATTTACTAATTGAGATTTGAGACTTGAGAAAGTAAATAATAAGTGTATTATAATTAATTTGATAGTAGTATAGTAGAGAGAATTGAGAAATGAGAGAGTTGAGAAAGTTGAGTAAGAAATTAAGAATGTAAGATTGAGAGAATTTGTAATTTTGTATGAAAAAAATATAAAGGGGTGGGGGTATTTATAGATGGAAGTTTAGAAGGTATTTTTTGGGATTTTTTTTTAAAAAATAAGCACAAAGAGCCGTTTGAAATGACTCTTTAGAGAGTTAGCTGTTGGTGTGGGCCCAGAACCTAACCGTCCAATCAGATAATTAAATTTTTTTTAATAAATATCGGTAATTACCGGACCGAATACCAAATCGGTACCGGTATAGCGGAACCGGTAATCCGTTTCCCCTATCAGTACCCATATAACCGGACCCTACCGGTACCCAACCGGACCGGGGCCGGTACCGGCACTGGACCTGGACGAAACCCGATCGGAACTGGTACCTCTCGGTTCTGCTGCCAACCTTAGATTCAGGGTAAGGTTCATGTATTGATATGGGTGCTAGGATTCAACTTCGAATAATTCAAAGATCTAAAATACAGTTATAAAATATGCTGGACTATTTGAAAGAAAAGGAATGAACAAATTTTTTAGAGCAATTTATAACCCATAAAGGCATAATTGTCGCGTATCCTATTAGCCAATTTGTAGATAGCCCCAGAGGCACAAGTCAAATC
Source organism: Solanum aculeatissimum (assembly GCA_038996855.1). Lineage (NCBI taxonomy): Eukaryota > Viridiplantae > Streptophyta > Magnoliopsida > Solanales > Solanaceae > Solanum > Solanum aculeatissimum. The sequence continues at coordinate 14,239 of JBCEWC010007654.1, read as the reverse complement.
CTTGCAACGAACCACAATAGCTCCAAGGGCTAAAACAAACAATCAAATAGCCTAAAGGCAAGCAATATGGCTATAAGTAACCTGTATGAGTAATCCTTACGTCTTATCTACATACGGGGTCGTTAACAATAAAGTAAAAATCCCAACCAAGGATGTCTGTATCAAACACACAACCAACACAATTGAATATAGCTACGAGTAACTTGGCTACAACAACGAGCCATATTCTTTTCCCAAGCTTTAAGGAAACTTGTCGTAAGAAGAAAATAGCCTTAACACACATTTTCCCATGGAATTATGTTGCATTGGGAATCTCAATCAATTAATAAATATGAAAATTACTATGGCAATCCGATAATTGGTATGAATTTCTATTGTAAATTGCTATTTGGGGCATAAGCTATAAACTAATAAAAGATGGTTCTTACTTCGCTACAAATGCCCAAAACACACCCATAAACTCAACGTACAATTAAACCTATGTTTTTTGGGGGTTATAAGACTAAAAAGTGAGTTCCAAAAGAGGTGAGTCTTTTGAAAAGCTCCACCGACCTTGGGGCTTGCCTCACGAGTCTACTTGGGTAACTTCGTAGAAACGCAAATGTCTCTCTATTTGAAAGTCGTATGGATGAATGATTTTATGTGTTGGAAATTGGATTTATAAGCCTTTGACCCCGTTGGGTGTCTGCCACTCTATGATTGCTTGCACTTTCTTAGGGTCTATGTGCACTTGGTTTTCGCTTACCAAATGGCCTAGAAACTTGATTTCGCGACTAGCAAATTCACATTTTTCCATCCTGACATAGAGTTGATATTCTCTAAGTCGTTGCAATACCTTCGTCAAATGCATCAGATGATCTTCTAAAGTCCTATTGTATATCACTGTCATCTAAGTGGATTACTACTGCGTTATCAAGATAATCATAAAGAACATTGTTCATTAAGTTGCAGAAAGTAGTCGGGGCATTAGTCAGCCCAAATGACTTTACAAGGAATTCATAGCTACCATATCTAGTTACACAAGTGGTCTTTGGGGCATCCCCCTTGGCTATGCGAACTTGCCAATAGCTAGACCTTAAATCTAACTTGGAAAAGAAACTAGCCTTAAACAACCTGTTCAACAAGTCTTGAACTAGCGACATTGGATACTTGTTTTTCATTGTCACTTTGTTCAAGCTTTGTAATCAACACACATCCAAAGACTTGTCTTGCTTATTATGAAACAAAACAGGAGCACCAAATGCTCCCTTTGAAGGCTGAATTATCCATTATTAAGCAACTCAAACAGTTGCTTCCGCAGTTCAGTCAATTCCAATAGAGACGTGCGATAAGGAGGTCGTGCTGGTGGTACTGATACAGGAATTAGTTCAATCCTGTGATCAATTTTCCTCCTTAGAGACAACTCTTTTGGCAGTTTCAGAGGCATCATCATGAACTTCAATCTGCACTCGAATGTATCAAGATACGCAGGTTCACCTTTCTTCAAGCCTTTCTTGAAACCACTAGTCGACAACAATGCAGTGGTTTTGTTCTTATTTTCTTCATCAAAAAGGTGTATTCCCTTCACGAATCCAGGGTCTCTCTCCTATGAACATAAGGCCATCCAAATGGAGGAATCAGAGCAACCTTAAACTTTCTCATAAAGTCAATTCCCAGCTGAACATTGAAGTCATCAAGTGGCACTACTGTGAATGTATGCACTCCAGACCAGTGCCCAATTTTCAAAGGCACATTTGTTGTCATGCTATAGCCTGGTTGTGCAGTAAAATTGACAACCTTCATCTTTGTTGGACAATTAATCACTTTCAGCCCATATTTTTTGATGGTCTTTGAAGCCACATAAGTGTGAGTAGCACCTGTGTCTACCATTGCAACTACATTTTTGTCCCCAATCTTCATATCAATGTACATCAAAGTGCCATAAGCGTCAGATAAGTCATCTATAGATTCGGTTGCACTGCACTTATATAGGCAACATCTCTCGTGGCATTTCCTTCATTTGTGTCCATCGCACTAACATTAGACAGAGTGTTGATCAAATGTGGTGGATTGACATATGCAACAATTTCCTGTCCTTTCCCGCTAGTTTGCTTCTCCTCTTCGGCCAGGAGGGCATTAATCTTCCCTTGTTTTGGACAGTTCTTTGCTTGATGTCCTCGTTTCTGGCAAGTCCAGCAAACTTTTTTCCCATCTTTGTTTTGACTAGACGAAGCAACATCCACTTTTTCCTCGCCTTTGTCATTTCCTTTCGGCCTTCGCTTATCCTTCTTCCCGTCCTTGCCTTTCTCCTTCTTTATTTTAGATGAGTGAGTTGTGTCGGTAGTAGTACTACTGTTTGACTAAACATCGATCAAGGCATCTGCAGCAGCAATTGCACTGGGCAAATCTTGCACTTTCTGCCTGCGCAATTCGTTCTGTGCCCATCCTTGCATTTCGAAAATGAACTTGTGCAACTTATCTTCATCTGGCATGTCCAACAATAGTGATGAGAATTCCTTCACAAATCCCGAATAGACCTTACTTGCTTCAATCGTGTCAACCTGTCCCTAACAACCCAAGATGAGTTGCTTGGCAGGAATTTCTCACGTAATACATCTCTCAACTTTTCCCAAGTATCTACCTTGGGTCTGTTTGCACCCTTAGTGTCAGCACACTTAGTTCGCCATCAGAGGATTGTATTCCCACAAAAATATTGGACAACCATGGTTAACTTATCATTTTCAGGGACGTGGGCAGTAGCAAAGTAATGCTCCAAGCCCCACAAAAAATTTTCGCATTCTTTGGCCCCACAAATACCATCAAACAATTTTGGTTCAGGAATTTTGATCTTGGCATGTTCTTCGCATCCCTTGGGCAGATTTGCAACAACCAAGCAGAGAACATTTACCTCCACCTTCAGATCTTGATTTTCCTTCTTAAGTCCCTCAGTTTGTGTACCGACAGGCTCACGAAAAGCTTGCAACTCAGCCAACTGTCCATCAACAATACCATGATAGGCCTGCATCGCAGCATTGATTCGCTGAATCTGTCAGAATATCAGCCATGGGTCAATCGTTGTCTGCCATGCCCAGAATGATTTCCAGTCATGCAACCTTCTCACACAAGTCGTTGTAACTACTTCCGCCAGTTATTTTTCGTGTTGAAATAACCTTCGCTCTGTTACCAGTTGTAATGGGGTCAAACCTTGTGATATAACCCACTTAGATGACCTAGCACCCTTTGACATGGCCCTTTTTTCTTTTGCCTTGATCTAGTTCAACACTTAGCCAATGACCACGAAATTAGAACAACACAAGCACATACAGGAACAAGTCCCAATTTTGTATTAAACTCGTGCCACAAAGAAAGCAACATACACTTAGCCTTACTAAATTCGTCCCGGCCAACTTTGCTTGTGACTGGTTTGCCTGTGCCTTTAAATAAGCCACAACGCCTAGTCACATTCCAATCACATGCCTACAGTTTTCAATTAACATCCCGAACTGATAGGCCATAATTTAATTTCGAATTTACAAGCCTATCTACAATGCTGACAAGTCTACAATGGCTAGTAACTGCCAAAAACCGTGCAACTGCCCACACATGTGCAAGGCACACGTGGGCAACCTTCAAATTTGACGCCAAAACACTACCTTAGGCGCTCGACTTTGCGCGTGTGCCCTGCCCAGGTCCTGCCCTACATAGCTTGCCATTGTGGTTCAGTTTTCCTTAGCTGTTGCCCTTGTCCAACATTGAGCCTCAAACTTTTTTCACCACGATCATACCACGATCCACGTCTTGCCTTGCCTTAGCCACGTCTTGCCTTGCATGCCCTGACCACACTAATGCCAAGGTCTTTCTTCACTTGAACTTAACCTTGACCGAAGTTATTGGGCCCTGGCTAGGTTAATCATGTAAATCCCTAGAACCATCAAGTTGAGGGTCTGACAGATACCCTCCCTAAGACAAGTAGGAGACATCCTAACTTATGACCATCGACTTCATAAAAAGTGCATTGACTAATTCGGCCATTTAAAATTGGATAAGAGTTTTGACACCCTGATTCAGTAGAGAATACAACATACCCAATGAAATCCGACTAAGTAGGGTTTGCAGAGGGTAGATTTTACACAAATCTTACTACTATCTCTTGGAGATAGAGGCTATTTTCGAAAGACCCTTGGCTCAAGTGTATCAAATCCAAGTAAAGGAAAAAGAAAACAATGAAGAAAGTATAGTCATTAAAAAGAAAAGTAGTTGTAGAGTCTACAAGAAAGGAATACTAACAAACATCAAAATTAGTGTGAGAATCAAAACACAATAAACCACACATGGCTCTGACAAGAACTACAAGGGTATGACTAATACTATGACTACCATCCCTCTATCCTAATACGCGACCTTTATATCTTCCTATTTAGAGTCATATCCTCCGTAATAAGAAGTTGCTTCATGTCCTATATAATTATCTTTCCCCAGTATTTTTTCGGCCTACCTCTATTCTCTGTGTGCCCTTTACAATTAGCCTTTCACACCTCCACGCTAGAGCATCAACACACTTCCTCTGCACCTATCAAACCATCTTAAGCTCGTTTCTCTCATCTTGTCTGCCATATAAGCCACTCCAACCTTTTGTCGAATAACCTCATTCTTAATTTTATTGCTCCTATTATGTCTACACATTCATCTCAACATTCATATCTCCGCAACATGCATTTTCTGCACATGTGAGTTCTTGACTAGCAATCACTCCACTCTATGCAACAAGGACGGTCTAACCAACCACTACTCTGTAGAATTTCTCTTTAAGTTCAAGTGGTACCTTCTTATCACATAAGACTCTAGAGGAAAATCTCTATTTCATCAGTGCAACTTAAATGTGATGTGCGACATCAGCGTCAATGTCTTCCACGTTCTCTTCACGCGATGCAATTCTGAATTTGCACTTTAGATATTTTGTTTTGGTCCTACACAACCTGAATTCTTTGGACTCTAGAGTTGGGCTCCAAATCTTCAACCTATTTAGGCTCGAAATGGCAAATCCGTTGAGTGATGAGATCATATAACATGGACAAAACTTTTCGCGGGTTACCAAAAATTTCTAAGTCATCTGTTTCAAAAGATTAAGCAAAGAGCTTCAAATCATTTCTAAAGCTTTATATCTATTCTGGGAAATGCCAAGGGAAAAGCATTTCTCGACCAACAAAAGGAAAAAGAAATAATCTTTTAACAAAATGAACAAAGATGCGAAAGTTGGAAGTAAAAAAGTTCCTTCAAATATATAATATGCACGCAATGGTCAGAAACAAGTTACACATACCAAAAAATTCAAAAGGCATGGGAAGCAAAACTAAACTCCTTGAAGTTGAAAGGAATTCAGTTGAGGCTCAAGCCAAGAAGAGTGGCCGTCACCGGAAAGGAATGTGGCCAATATATTGTTGTCTCCCACATCATTGCCCTTTTTCTCATCTTTGTCTTCTTCACCAAACTCTCGGAAACTCTTTCTATTTGAAAAGACAAGCCCTTTGACATCTGCTTTGGCATCTTGATCGGTATGAATTTGTATCTAAACCAACGAAGAAGAAGCAATGCATGAGGTCTCTACACCTTTGTCACCCTCATCCTCGTCTTCGTCCTCGTCGTCGTCCTCATGTCTAATGAAGAGAACAAAGACAAGAATGAGGATGAGGAAAAAGTAGATCATGAGTTTATGGAACGACCTAGGAAGATTTCAAGTTGGTAATAAAGGAACATGTGGGAGTTCTGGATATTTGTGCTTATCCAGAGCAGCATGAGTGCTCTGTGATGGTTGAAGTGGATACAATAGAAATGGGCTAAAGATCTCCAAACTAGTGGGACCAATTTGAAGTTACATATAATTGATAGTTCTTGCAAATTTGAATGATAATATTGCCAAAAATAAGGTGTTCAAACCCCATCAAGAATGGCCAGCTACTGTGGTTGTGCTATTTGGTTGGCCAAAGTAGTTTACCGGCAGTGAAAAGACGAAAGTAGACCAGACGGGCCGAGAAGGAACAAGCTAAATTCCTTTCATTACTCCAAAAATGTATGATTAGAAGTTTGAAGAACAAAAGATGAAGATGTAATGCAAGAGCAACCATTGAAATAATGTATTAATAAGTAGAATTATCATGATTGCCTCGATTAGCATAACTTGGAGATGTTTGGTGATGCATTGCCAAGTTATTAAATGCGATAAGACGTGATGTGACTCTTCACAGAATGTGAAACGTTTCATCTGCCAGAATGTGAAATGTTTTGCCCTACCTCATTTGAGTAAATGTGATAACATGAGATTAGACTCTTTGGAGAATGAGAAACATCTCACTTTTTGACCAATGTTTGAGTTTACCTCTCTCCGCTCACTAGTTACCATTATCATTATAAATTGATAAAGCAAAAAGGTTAAAGTAAATAACACCTTCAAGTTTGCAAAAACTCAAAAATAATGAAGTATGTTAACAAAAGTTCAAGTGCAGGAAAATCGAAGTAGTTAAAAATAAATTGCTATTAATAAATGGGCACTTAAAAGACCTAGAACAACATAAAATTACTAGATACAATGGTACAATTACGAAACAAGAAAAATACAAATATACGAAGAGACAATAGCCAATCTACGAGATTGTCGTGCTTCTTTCCTCATTATCAGAATCCTCACAAAACAAATTGACCCCTAAGGTCTTTTCTCCCAAAGAAGTGTTGAATTCCTCCGTGGCCAGCTCAGGCAGATCAATTTCGTCCAAAAAAAGAGTAGGTCTCATTGATTTGTTCATCAACATTTATAGTTTTGACCTTGACTTCCTCCAAACTCTACAACTTTATGGTTTGAGCTCGTTCAAGCATAAATCGTTCCTTTTAAGACTCGGATTTAACTTTCTTAGTCTTAAGATTTTTCGTTAGTGCATAAACTAAAATTCGCTCAGCTAGTATGTCTTATGCGTTTCCTCAAAAGCAACAAGTGCTCGAGATATCTCCTCGATCATGATCAACATCTCGACCATCTCCATATTCCTCTTAGCAAGAGATCTTTTTGGAACCTAGACACCTCTTTGAGCTTGGACTATGAATTTTTGCTTAAGAATATCCGCATGATCGTCTTTTATCCTTTTTCAAAGCAGCCTCCTTTTTAGTTAAGTGATCGGCTTCCTAGCCACAAGCATATCTCTCTACTTCAATAGAAGCAAGTTTGGCTTTAATAGACTCAACAGATTACACTGCGAGATGTTGAGTTGGCTTAGTTATGAGTGCTCTTCAAAGCTTCTCACATTTACGGGTCAACTCATCTTTTTCTTAAAGCACCAATTCAAGTCCTTTTGTGATTGAGATACTAGCTTAAAAAGAAGTTGAACTTCTAGGTTAGGAATAGAGAAATTAGGATAGCAAAACAATGAAGGGTGGCGGAAACGATTCATGTACTCGAGCATAGACTTATGTGCTCTCGTTAAGAAGACACAAGGAAGAAACAACATCCATCCTCGGTGATGAGGTATGACCAAAGGCTTTAAATAGCCGACCATTCCAACAGGTTAACCTTTTTGGAAATTGATAAGATGATGGTTGGGTAAGTTGCAACCATTCTATAAGGATCATAAGACTCAACGGTTGTTAAGATGCCACACTAAAAGCTTTGTTGCATGTGTTGGCAATCAACGAGGGAGTAACCAGAACTCTAGAAGTTGCGGAGGCCTTTTTTTTACGACAAGGGAAACCGCAGTGCCACTACCTTTTTGGGTGCACACAGGGTAATACCCCGCTCCTATATGCTAGCTCGCAAACCACACAGGAGAAGTAACCCGCACTAGGCAAGCTCGGTGCAACGAGCTCGACCCAAAAGGTAAACACCTTGCTTTCGCTGGCAAGGGATTTCAAACTTGAGACCTCCAATATGGAGTCCCAAGCCCAAACCGCTAGACCACCTCGAAGGGGCAGGGCCTTTGCATTTGGGATTTTAGAAGGATTAGGTTTTTTGGAAATTGATACAAAAGTTTTCTTTCTTGAAGCATTGGATGATGTCAATCTATGAATAGCCGCAAGAGGATTTGGATTTTTCTGATCCTCTGTGTGAGCTGGAGTCTAAGGCAATAGGAAAGAAAAAAGACCGGAAAGGTGTTTGTAGCACCTAAACCCGTTGTATTAGCGACAAAGGTTGGTTGGCAATAAGAGTTGGCTAAGACTGCATTATCAGACTCGATGAACTTATTCAATAGCTACAAAAGGGATAATTATTTTCCACTCCTCTTGAGAGGAGTTTCAGTCTCGGATAAATCTTCAACATTAGGACCCTAGAGTTTTTTAACAAAGCAATAGTCTCACCCACCCTCAAGCGGAAACATATGGTGCGCCACTAGAAGTGGTAGGAGGGATTTGTTTGACTCTTTTCCTCTTAAGAGGTCGAGACTTGGACCTCGGCACTACTTCGGTTTCAACAGTAACTGTTCTGGAAGTAAGACCTGCATAAACATGGTCGATGCGGTAAAGGATTTTGGCAGTAGAAATAGTAATCACTGCCCTTTTCAAGAGAGACATATTTTTTGTAATGCCTTCGTACGAAGGGAACACATTGAAAATAGCTTAAGAAAGAATCCTGGCAAGGTGGAACACAAGGGGGTAGGGATAGCTCAAGAAAGAATCGTGACAAGATGAGACACAGGGGTAGGGGTGAAAGAGGAGTAGTGTGTTTTTTTGCATTCCATCCTCGATTGACTTCCATTTGGCTCCATGTCCTATAATCGGCCACAATACTATTTCAAATCTTTTGAACCCATTTGCTGATAGGGAATTCGGTGTCTGGGTGCAAAGTGTGTATTAATTCGTACAAGATGACAATAAGAAATCAGGAGAAGATTGAAATGAAAGGGAACAAAGACATAGGAACTTATGGGCTAAATTCCACGACTCTGAAAGCAAAAAGCTGCTAAGATCCATGGTAGCTACTGTGACAAATTGGTTGAGCTAGCCTCGGTCATGGTCATCATCTAGGCCCATGGAGCATGGATAAGTGTAGTTGAACGACTAACCAGATTTCATAGGGTTGCCTAGGCCCATGGTCATCATCTAGGCTCATGATAAAGAAAATTTTCCCTTTGCCCACAAGTGTCATGATACTCCTGTTGGCAATTCAGGGGAACATAAAAACAAGAAATGGGTCATCAATAAGGATTGCTTGGTCCCTAGAGCGAGGGTTCGAGGACACGTGACAACTCTCCAAACCCTTGACACAAGTTGAACCAAACACAACTCAGAGGTTTGGAAAGCTAAATGATCATTTTGTCAATCATAGGGTTGCCTAGGCCCATGGAGCATGGATAAGTGTAGTTGAACGAATAACCAGATTTCAGAGAACTAATACTTTCAAAATCCTTGGGAGCAATTACTTAGAATTTATTGTCCGTCCACGTACAGTTGATCCGGACAATAGGAATATCACTTTATTATTAATGAAATGTAATCATTGACCGCTCTCTCTTATCCTGATGTGCTTGCATGGTCAAATTTTGAAGTCATCCCTAAAACAATAAGTCTTGAGAATGATGTTATCAACACCAGGTTTGGGGAAGACACTGTCACTCCTTTTCCCTCCTTCAAGCCACTCCCTGGGACAGAAGATTTGATGAAACTAGTAGATGAAGCATGGTAGATCAAATTTATAGGAGAAAAGGCACGTCTCTATATATAATACAATAAAAAGGGTTGAAGAATTGTGAAAGGTTGGAATGAACATGAAAATCCCAATTTATAGGTGCAAGGAAAAAGGTTATTACTGCCTTGGCTACGCGCCATCATCAGACCAATAACCCGAATACACATGGCAGGTGCATCTGAGCCAGTGGGACTGGTATCTTTTCTTATAACTCATAGTATCCTTGAGTTGGTCCGTCATTGAAATCTATGAAGATTATTCCGCTTCCCAATTATGTCTAGCATCACTATGGGAAATTTGAGGGATTATTTGTATTGGCTAAAAATAGCTAGAGCACGTGGCATCGTGGATAGAATGCATTGTGTCAACTAGGATGGTCCGGAGAAGCAAGGTGAGATCGTAAATGTTTGGTTTTGAGGAGTTCCCAAAGATATAAGAATGGTCATCATCGGAGACAAATCAGAAGTGCATGACCCGAAGAAGAGTAGAGAAGGACTCGTGTCCCATGATGTGGCCAAAAGGACAAGGACATGGGCAGATACACCCAAATATTATCATACAAATAGTACGAGCATGACATAGGAATATTGGTTAGTGCCACTAATGACATTTCCACAGGGTCAACATCCATTGGTCGTGGTACTTTAGGGCTTAAACGGAGCCTTTTTGTTGGTTAATGCTTTACGCTTGTAGCCTATAAATAATATCTTTTCTACAATTGTATGACATTTTGATTTCAAGAAATACAACAACAATTTATTTACATCCTTGTACTCCAAGCTTTCCTTATTCACCAAATCTTTGTCTTATAGCATTCAATTATTTAATCGTTTTTGAATCTCTAGGTGAGGACACTTGATCAACATTGGATTCAGTGCTTGCATTCATCATCAAAGCTCAAAAGCTTCATACGACTTCCATTTATTCGCTTTTTTGTTGTTATATTGTTTTTACTTACTATTATCGCAATATGCAACTGCTAATAACCAAACCTAGTTAAGCTAAGATGTGTCTCCTTGATTCTCATGCAAATTCAACTATACCCTTTTTCAGTCGTATGCTTCAGTAGAATGTTGTACTTTGAAGTTTCAGCTTGTATCCTTGGTGGATAGCCTACTTTGCTCACCCTCATCAGTTGAATTCCTTTTGTGTTGTGGACCCCATTAGACTTTTGTCGACCAATTTTGTCTTGTCTTATTAGTTTTGCACTCTTGTCTTTTAGTTTTGATACCTTAGCTTACTTGACAAAGTGGTTCTAACGTGTTGCCATTTATGATGTGAATTCCATTCTATCCTCATTTAGCATTTCATGGGTTCCAACTTGTCCTTTACTTTGAGGAGAACAGTTCTATTAGCTTTTCAGCAGCAAGTGATACACTTAATTCATTTGGATTATGCTGTTTCTAAATTTACAAACATTCTGTACAAATATTTGAACCTTGCATTCCCTTACTATACTTTTAGAGGTTGTTTGGTAGAGTGTATTAGAAAAATAATGTATGCATTAACTAGGTGCATTAGTAATAGCTTGTTTGGTACATTTTTTCATAACCATTAGTCATACACTCTATTGTATATTAAGGAGTGTATTACTAATACCATCAATTTCTAGGTATTAGTAATGCAAGGGGATTTAATGCATGCATTAGTATGATTAATGAAACAATTGCCCCTCAAAATCTCTTTTTTACATCTTTTCCACCGTATTTGTGGCGGGTATCTTTGTAAATAAATATTTCTTTAAAAAAATTATGCAAGACATGCTATTTTTAATACACCAAACCAAACAATGTATAAGAAATTTCTCATCATAATTAATGCAAGCATAACTAATATAAACATTACTAATGCACTCTATTTAGCATTATTTTTATACACCCTATCAAACGACCTCTTAGTTTATTTGATATGCTTTTCTTGTTATCTTTGTTTTTTTTTCATTACTCATTTTTGTGGTATACACTAGGTTCATCCTGAAGGCAAATATGTTGTCGATATTGGCAAAAATATTGACATTACAAAGATCACTCCATCAACTAGAGTTGCCCTGCGCAATGATAGCTATGTCCTCCATCTAATTTTGCCCAGCAAAGTTGATCCATTGGTCAACCTCATGAAAGTTGAGAAAGTGCCAGATTCCACTTATGACATGATTGGTGGTCTTGATCAGCAGATCAAAGAGATTAAAGAGGTACTTATCTTCTCTATTTGTTTTTTTTATTATGTTTTCTTGATCTGTCTTGTTAATTCAAGTCTCTTAATTTCTTGCATAGTAATTGTATAATTTGCTTAACTTTGGATCCATTAGGTTATTGAGCTTCCCATTAAGCATCCTGAGTTGTTTGAGTCTCTTGGAATAGCTCAACCGAAGGTATATTCAGCTTTACGGAGTTCTCCTTCAGATATTATTAGCATCAGTAACGATCTTGATTGGGCTCCTCTTTTATGAATGACAGGGAGTGCTGCTCTATGGACCTCCAGGAACTGGGAAAACATTGTTGGCGAGGGCAGTTGCACATCACACTGATTGTACCTTCATTAGGGTCTCTGGTTCCGAACTAGTGCAGAAATATATTGGAGAAGGTTCTCGAATGGTGAGAGAACTTTTTGTTATGGCCAGGTTAGTTCTTAATTTTTAGAACCCAACAGTTACGTATTTCTGATCTTATCACCTCAAATTCAATTCTGAACCCATATCTTGGTCACTGTGCTTATTAAGTGCACTTGAATTGGATCTCTGAAGGAAATGAAGAGTGAGTGAGTTCATGATCCATCTAGAATTCTAGGTGAAGTTCCTGGAGATGCTTGACATATTGATGGGATATTGAGATCTTACGATTTATGCAGATAAGCTGATTTTACGAAGTATGACTTATAAATTCCAATCACGTGTAAATTTACAGTCATAAGCCAGTGACTAAAGACTTAGGACCCGCTTGGCCATAAACTATTTACTTATACCCCGAATAATTTCATTTCATTCGAAAATCATTGTTTTGACCATGAAAATTCCAAAATCCAACTTGAAGTTGTTTCTAACTCATTTTTCACAAGTTGTATTTAAGTATATTTAAACATGAATTCCAAATATTCTTTGCAAAAAGCATAACCAAACACAACTCACTTTTTAACTCCAGCTTCATAAATGTTAAATAAAATGATTTTTTTGGAATCTATGGCCAAATGCCTTTAACGCTCTCTTAATTATGATATAGATTTTTTTCTCTTGAGTTGGAATTCGTGGAGTTAAATCTTTTGTAACAATTGTTGTCTACACTTTTTGGCGGTGAGTTGATACCGATCATTCCAAGCTATCCACGTATTTCTAGCGACTAGCCTACGAGTGACGTTTCTTACCGGTCTGTCGAAAATAACCTATCTACCCCAGAACAGAAAGGGTAAGGTCTACTACATACATCCTACCCTCCCCTGACTCCTCCACTTATAGGATTACACTAGGTATGCTGTTGTGGTAAATCACATTTCTTTTTGGTTTAACTATCTAGTATCTGGAAGCACTGTTTGTTGATCTTGAGACCTTTGGTCAAGGGGAGAATGTTCCCTACCACGGCTCTCTCTAATTTGATCTTGAGACTTTTGGTTAAGGGGGGAGGGATCCTATTGTCGTGGTTAGCGAGTTTAAAGTGGTTTACTATGTATATACATTTCAAAAGAAAGCAGGTATAGGTACCAGTCACGTTGGAGATCAATTAACCTGATTACGTTTATTGAAAGAAAATAATATTTTTCTATTGAGCTCTGTGAGAAAATAGTCATCGGAAAGATGACATGGTGCTACATAAATTAAATATGAAAAAGTAGTCACCGGAAGGATGGCATGGTTCTGCATAAATTGAATATGAGAAAGTAGTCACCGGAAAAATGCATGGTGCTATGCAAATTAGATATGAGAAAATAGTCACCAAAAAGATATACAGAAACCCAAATTTTGCTTACATAATCATTGGCCAGACGAGCGGCAAATATGGCTCATAATCGCCTGCCGGCAGCGAAAGCTCTTTGATTTTCTACCAGGATAGTAGAAACTCTGATACCATTTGAGAAATATTGGAGACACTACATTAGACTCCTTTTCTAACTAACACTACAATACAATCATTTTTCATGTAGGATTCTATATGTTATTCCTATTCTATTCTAAGTAGGACTGTATATATTATTCTTGTTCCTATTCTATTCTATCAAGCTCCAAATATATGCTATTGGGATGGGATGGCTCCAACTAGCTCTCTGATTTTAGGCTTTCTTTTCACAACCTTAACCTAATTTTAGACTGATTATATTTTCTTGTTAGAAACAAAGGTTCTATTAAGGGAGCAAGAGGAAAGGGGGTTGTGAGGGGGAATCTGGTTCCTTCCTGCAAATGTTTCCCCTTTTATTAAATGGTCTATGGATCAAGTTGTTTTGATTTTTTTCTTTTGTGTTAATGCCCTGTCATTGTTTTAACTTCAGGGAACATGCTCCTTCTATCATTTTTATGGATGAGATAGACAGCATCGGATCTGCTAGGATGGAATCAGGGAGTGGCAATGGTGACAGTGAAGTGCAGAGGACAATGCTTGAACTTCTCAATCA
>JBCEWC010007653.1:0-21113 GCA_038996855.1 Solanum aculeatissimum | reverse complement strand
CCTAATTGATTTTGGTGGAGCAAGCATGGTTTTGGAATTGTACTCCATTCAGGTTTTCTTATTTAGATAATTGTTATTCCCTGATCCTTATGTGTTGTGTATGATTCTCTTGAGGTTGGTGTTGTGGAGTTTGTTAGGGAGGTTCAGACTCTATTAGAGTTTTTCAAAATAAATACGAATCGAAAGGATGCTTTTAGTAGGTAGAGATGATGGATTTCAGAGTTAAGATCAGTAATTTAGACGATAAAGCTATTTGGGGTTCATTGTAAGGGTTAAGCATATATCAATTTAGTGGTCTCAACATGGCTTCTAGTTTTTCGAGTAATTTCAAATTTTGTTATAGTTAGGTGGAGTTTGGTGATAAAAACAGGACTTAGAAGAGTTTTTGGTGTTTTGGAGTAGGTTTGGTGTTTCCCTTCCAAACTGGGGTCCTATCCTTGCATTGTTTGCCTTATAAGGGGTGTTTGTCGGTCTGGTGGAGAGTAGGGGCCCAACATCCTCATCCTTTCATGCCTGAGATTGCGATTGCCCTTGACTTTTGCAAATGAAAGTCCTTTTAAGTAGTGGATGTTATAATGACCCTCTAGGTCATTTTATCCGCTCCTCATTCTTTTCAGCATTTAGTGCTTTCCTGTAGCGACCCTAGGTCATTTATGACTTGCTGGCACTAATAGTTTGGTTGCATGGTTGTTTATTTGATTTTTGTATCAGTTTTTGTATTTGAATTTCCTAGAGTTCGAATGGTTGACTTCGGTCAAAAATCAAGGAAGATGACCTCAAAATGAAATTCTGAGAGTTCCATCAGCTCCAAAATGGTCAAATTAGGCTAAGAGCATCGTTGGATTGAATATTGAGACCGTCAGTGCGAGTTTGTACTACATTTTGCATTTTGACCAACATTCTTAGAAAATGCGTTTGGATGGAATTTGTGATAGCACAATTAGCTCTAAAATGTTGAGTTTGGTCTAGAATGACCTTTTGTTCGACTCCTAAGGCTTCTATACTCATTTCGATCCCCTCAATGGAATTTGATTAAAACAGCCTTACGATTGGGACCTAATTTCAGTCGTAATGAGTTCGTATGGGAATTTTGACTGTGCCATTGAGTTTGGGATGTCGAATTTTGTAGGGTAACATAGTTCATTTCTGTTCATGAGATCCCGAATAAATTTTGAGTACCCTATCAAAAAATTTGGAGTTGGTGAAAATCAACTGGGAGCTGATGTCTGGTGCCAACACTTTAGCAGCCCTAAGCTTTCTATAGCGGCATCACTATAGGGATCTTTGTGTTCGCTATTGCGGGCTCGCTATAGCGACCAAGGGTTCACTATTGCAAGGCCCTCCCTTGGAAGGTGGGTCTCTTTAGCGACCCTAGGCTCACTATAGCAATGTTTGAGGGGTCTTTATATATTCTAACTCTTGTTCGTGACCGACATTCAAAGAGTTTTCAGGAATTTGTATTATGGACATTTGGAGTCCAAATTGGATGATTCAAAGCTCTAACTTAAAGGAAATTTTGAGAGTAATCTGTTGGTGAGCTCAAAATCTCGGTTGGAAGATTTATTTATGGTAAAATTTTTGAATTTACTGTTGTTGCAAAAATTTTGGAAAGTGATATCTTGGTCATTTTAGACCCATTTTTAGCGATTCAAGAGTCTAACTTATGTGGAATTTCATATGGAACATTGTTGTGAGTTCAGAAATTGATTAAGAGGCCTCGTTTGTGGTGAATATGCAATTGTAGCTTCTGAAAGGGGTAATTTTGGACTAGATTTTAGGAGAATTTTTGGGAGTTGATAACTCGAGCATTTGGAGTTTGATTTCAATGATTTTATAATCTGAATTTTGGTGTTTTTTTGCAAGGATCATCATGGTGTGCTTGGAATCTACATTTGAGGGTTCTTTGGAGATAATCTTGAGTTGAAGTTGCTATCTCTGTTCTTAAAAATTCTTGTTATCATGAAAATGTTATTTGATTCTAATTCCTTCATTTTAAGCCATGAATTATGCCTTATTTTGGGGTATAGGTCCTCGTGTGTGTTTTTAACCTTTCTATGAAGTTGATTTTGAAATTTTGAACGCGGATCTCACAATTCTTTTTTTTACTCAATTTTGGGTCCAACTCCAAAAATTGTGTTCTTGATGTCAAACATTCATTTCATCATGTAGATCAATCATTTTATAGCGTGGCAATAATTAGAGGTGATTTAGGTGCAGATAGCTACTGTGCAGTAGATTGGAGCGCGCTTGATCAACTTCGAAGTAGGCAACGACTCCCGTTCTTGACTAAGTTCCTCCTGATAATGCTTAGTATGTATTTCATGATGGTTTGAATCATAATTTTCTTATATCCCTCCTCGTTCCATTCTTTCTCATTTTCGTGATCGTTGGCCAAGCCTTAGTTTAGGATATGCTTTAGGGAATCTTAGTTAGAGCTGGTGGCTGTTTTTGACGTTGATATAGGGTGTTTTAGTCCTATGTAGGGATTTTGTTGTTGACCTTAGATTAGTTTAAGCCTTAGCTAGAAAACTTCCTTTTTAGATTTTTGTTTAGGATGGTAGTTGTGTTATTTCGTAAATAGGTGTGTATCATCCATTGGGGGAGAGGGCAGTTGGAGTTAGAATAAAATTAAGCCTTAGTGTATGGTTGGAGGCTCTTGTAGTTTCTATACTTAGTTTTGGCTTTCAATGGGGTTTAGTAATGGCGATCAATTAAGTTAGTGACTGAATTTTAGGTAGACTACCATAGTTCTAGGTTAGCTTATTAGTGTTTCATCCTAGTATAGAAATCATGGTTTAAGGTAAGGGTTGTTGTGTGTATTGGTTTCCTATTAATGGTACTATGAAGCATGTTCATCCTAGTATAGGGTTATGGAACCTACTCTAGGTTCCCCGATATTATTTCGACCAACTCAGATCCCTATAGAATGTTGTAGTAGACTAGAGTCTGGTAGTTAGCCTTAGTTAGGTAGTAACTTGACTGAACATACACCCTATCATCCATAATCCCCCAAGTTGACACCCTTGAGTTACGTTGATGAAGTTAGGCCTCGCTTCCTTTCATTTTTGGTTTTAATTGATGACTGGGTGGTTATATTGACTCAGTTCATTATGGAAGAAAGTCTTTGGTGGTTGTTAGCTTACAGTCTAAGGAAAGGAAAGTTTGACACCTTTGGTTAGTCTTAGGCGACAATCAGGGTAACAATAGTCCCGACCTTGACCTCTCTTATTAATCAGGCAAGCATCTAGGTAGCAGTAGTCTCAACCTCCCTTATTAATCGGGCGAGCATCTAGGTAGTAGTAGTCCCATCCTTGGCCTCTCTTATACTCCTCAGGCGAGCATTCTGGGTATTGGATAATCCCATCTTTGAATTTTCATAGGATATATCGGTCGAGAGGTGACATGCACTGCATTCACCTGCATCATCATCACCAGTATATTGTTTGTTGTTTGCACTGGTGGCATTGGACACTGGTTGGTTTTATTTGCTTGTACTTGATCTACTTGTGTTATTTCGTACTGTAGTGATTTGATAATCATGGTAGGTGTATTTTTCCTCTTGTTGATTGCCTACTGTGCAAATCTAGCTAAGGAGTTTTGGAGATCTTAGTGAGCTCCTGACATTTGGAGTTGCCGATTTTGATCTTACTACTCGTAGACTTTTCTTCATTTCATATTCTAAGATGGTATGTACTGTTGATGTATTTGAAAAGCTTTGTACCTTTGTTTTATGTATTAGAAGCTCAAATATTGATTGATGCTAGCTCTTGGGGTGAGTTTCAGTATGTTATTTCTTTGGTTTATATATATAATACCTTATTTGATGGTTTGTTTTACTTAGTAGGGTTGTGTTCTACTGGGTAACCCATTGCCTATGGTTTTGGGTTATGGGTTAGGCTTAACTACCGATGAGTTAGGGTTGGTGCCATCACGGCCTGAGAAATTTGGTCGTGAAATTATCATGCCCATTTGAATTTGTATTGAAAATAATCGAAAATGATTGTGTTGAATTATAAATTATATTTTCAAAAGGGTCTAAATACATTCCAAGGGAGAGGGGAGGGAGAGTTGAATCATAATAATCTCTGAATTTACATTCAAGATACTATTAAGCTATGTTGATGTTTTAATAATTCACAAACTATGTACTAGTGATATTTACATGTTGAATAAGAAAGATTAAAGTATTCAAGAACTAGGTCCTTATAGACCTACATTGTCACGATCTCAAACTACCATGATTGATACCCATACTGACCTTTCGGTAGACAACTATTACTATAACCAATATAAGCAAACTAATACGAATTAAACATTTAAAGATGTGTAAACATATTTAAATAGCCAAAATAAAGTTGAGTTCCCATAAACTTAAACAAAATAATATCTAGATAGTGCGAAAATAAGCCCCTAGAACATGAAGGTCATTGTACTAAAACTCTATCTAAATGTCCAAATAATTGGATACAACCCCAAGAAAAATCATAAAGCATAAATATCTAAAACTTTGTAAGCCGAACAAACGGACTATAATGACCCAGAAAGTTATTTTTTATATTTCGATAAAAATTATCATTTTAGCCCTTCCGATAGTTTCCTCGAGTCCTTTATGATTAGTTTTGAAAATTTTGTGAAAACTTGAATTTTTGCTAAAGAGTTGAGTTTTAAATGTTTAAGTTGCATAATTTTGAGCTTTGGAGTCAATTGAATATTCAAGTTTGAAAACAAAATTTCATTAATTCTATTTGTTCTGAAATGCATAAATTGGTCTAGGAGAGTTGTCAGAATCAAATTTTGAGTTGTTATGTGGATTTGAGTTCTGAAGTTGGAAAT
This sequence comes from Solanum aculeatissimum, assembly GCA_038996855.1. NCBI lineage: Eukaryota > Viridiplantae > Streptophyta > Magnoliopsida > Solanales > Solanaceae > Solanum > Solanum aculeatissimum. The sequence continues at coordinate 16,280 of JBCEWC010007653.1, read as the reverse complement.
TAAGTCAAAATTTGATTACATAGAGATTGTTGGAGTACAGGGGCGCAGAGTTTACAACCTATCAGTTAGATGGGCCAGCCAGATAGTAGTGATGGACTTTCAGAGATTCTAGGCTAGTTGATGCATCGCCTGTGACTTAGGCTGAGTTTTCTGATGCATTCATGACAAAATTTGTTCCTAAGAGCCTCGGTGACAGGCTTCGTGACCAGTTCACTAGTCTAGAGCAGGGCATGATGATAGTATCCCTGTATAAAGCGAGGTTTCAGAAGCTATCCAAGTACACTATAACTATTTTACCAATAGAGGAGGAGAAGATTTGTTTCTTTGTACATGGCCTGAGACCACATCTGAGCATTGGTACATAATTTCTGGTGACTTTGGGCTAATCTTACTTAGATATTCTTGATCACACTCGTTCTATTGAGTAGTACAGTTGTGAGGTCCAAGGGCGCAATGACCTTGACATGAGGGAAGTTTTAGTGGATCTCGATTTGGATTCAAGGGATAGGGTGACAAACCCCCATCGAGATTTCAGCAGGGTCAGTCTATCAACCTATTCCAAGCGTCCTTCCAAACTATTGAAAGCGGTCGTCTAGGTCTAGATACTATTAGCTAGAGTGGATCTTCCCTTCCTCTGTGACACAAACAAAGGGACAACGATATAATGACTTCAGGAAAAGAAACGTTGTATAGGTGGGTGCTACGAGCACAGAATTATCAACAAGGTTTTAGATCCCTCAATAGAGGCGTAGGGCTAGCGGTAAAGGTGACACTAGAGGTGGAGGCCATCAGGGTCACTTCTATGTAGCTCCAGCTCGGTCAGAGGTCGAGGCTTCAGATTAGGCTATCACAAGTACTATAACTTTGTGCCTGCAGCCGACCTCAACTTTATTTGATCCTAGTTCTACATTTTCATATGTATTTGTTTACTTTGATTCTCATTTGGGTGTGAGTCCCGAACCTCTTCCATCTCGGATTCATGTATTGACTCCACTACGAGATTTGCTAGTAGTGGATTAGGTATGTAGGTCATGTATGGTTACTCTTCAGGATTTTTGTACTGGGCAGACTTGATATTGCTGGATATGCTTGATTTTGACGTCCTCCTGGGTATGGACTAGTTAGCTCCTCATCGTTCCATGTCAGATTGTTATGCCAAGACTATTACCTTGGTTGTACCTAGTATTTCTCCAATAGTGTGGCAAGAATCTATTAGTCATGCACCAGTTGGTATTATTTTGTATATTCAGGCCTGAAGATTGATATTCACTGGTTATTCAACATATTTGTCTCATGTTCATGATATGACAGTTGAGGTTCCTACTATAGAGTTAGTACTAATAGTCTGTGAGTTTCCAAATGTATTCCCTGCTAATTTGTATGGATTACCGCTAAAGAGGGATGTCTATTTTTCTATAGAGGTTGAGCCGAGCACTAAGCCCATATCCTTTCCCCCTTACTGCATGGCTCCTACCGAGCTTAAAGAACTCAGTGTTCAGCTTTAGGATCTTCTAGTTTTGGGTTTTATTTGCCTGAGCATTTCTCCCTGGGGCGCCCCTATTTTGTTTGTTAAAAAGAAGGATATGACTCTCTGGATGTGCATTGATTATAGGCAGCTGAATAAAGTGATGGTGAAAAACTATTATTCTCTACCTTATATTGATGATCTATTTGACTAGTTATAAAGAGAAAAAGTATTTTCTAAGATACATCTGAGGTCATGTTACCATCAGTTGTAGATCAGGGCGGAGGATATTTCAAAGACTGCATTCCAGACCTATTATGACCACAATGCGTTTTTGGTTATGTCTTTTGGGCTAACTAATTCCCTTACTACATTTATGTATCTAATGACTCGTGTGTTCAGGTCGTACTTGGATTCTTTTGTCATAGGTTTATTAATAATATTCTGGCATACTTATAGAGCCGAGAGCAACACTCCCAATATCTTAAGATTGTGCTACAAACACTCAGGGATCATAGGTTGTAGGCTAATTTTTTTAAATGTGAGCTCTGTCTCGAGTCTGTGACATTCTTGAGGCACATGGTTAGATCCAACAAAGATTGAGGCTATTCGTGGTAGGCTTAGGCCCACTTTGGTGATAGAGATTAGGAGTTTTATTGGCTTAGCAGGGTACTACAAATGATTTGTTGAGGGATTTTATAATATTGCAACACCATTTCGTTTGACTCACCAAGGTATGCCATTTGTTTGGTCTAAGGAGTATGAAGCTAGGTTCTTGAGGCTAAAGGAGTTGTTGAGCCCCGCTCCTATTCTGACCCCTTCTTATTGAGGGTGAGAGCTTTATTGTTTACTATGATGTTTCCCATGTTGGCTTAGGTTGTGTTCTGATGCACTTGGGTTCATAGTTTACCTACAACTTTTGGAGAGTGGTTTAGAGAGAGTTCGACACTTGAATTGATTTGAGTATGGCATTCCCTCCCCAAACCGATGGCCAGTCAGAGCATAATATTCAGGTCCTTCAGGATATGTTGTCGGCCTGCGTATTAGAGATTGGTGGTCAGTGGGACCAACTTTTGTCTTTAGCCAAGTTCACATATAATAATAGCTACCATACCATTATTCAGATAGCCCTATTTGAGGCATTGTATGGTAGACATTGTTGTACTCCTGTTGGGTTGTTTGAGTCCATAAAGCCTAGTCTGTATAGCATAAAGTTGTTACAAGATGCTTTAGCTAGTGTTTGGGTTATTCAAGATAGGTTGAGGTCAGCTCAAAGTCGACTCCAGAGCTATGCCGATAGTAGATGCTAGTTTCCTAGGTTAGTGACAGGGTGTTCGTGACAGTATCACCGTTGGAAGAGGTGATGCAATTTGGCCAATGGGGTAAGCTTAGTCCCTGATATATTAGGTCATTGGAGATTCTGAGGCAAGTTGGGCCAGTTGTATATGAGTTAGCCTTGCCTCCAACTTCTGCCATATACCCACTTTTCCCTATATCAAAGTTAGGCTAGTACATACCAGATCAGTCACATGTGTTATAGTATAATTCAGTTAAGTTGGATGATCGTCTAGCAGTTGTTGAGGAGCCAATAGCCATTTTGGATAGAGCTATCAAACATCTACATTCCAGATCTATATTGGAGGTTAAAGTCTAGTGGATTCGTTGATCGATTGAGGAGACCACCTTAGAGATAGAGCGGGACATGCTGGAGCAGCACCCTAGTTTACTTGAGTCCTTGCGTATACCATTATTCCTACTTTCGTGGATGAAAGTTTTTTTTAGTGAGAGATGTTGTAATGATGCTCTAGGGTTATTTTTATGTTTTTGCATGCATCTTATCGGTCGAAGCATGTCTATAGTGATACCAGGATATTTGGGATTTGCTAGCACCGATGATGTGGCTTTTGGGTTATTCGTTTGGTAAGTATGCAACATTTCGAGTTAAAAGGATAATTATAATTGTAAAATAAAATTTCAGTTAAAGTCCTCGTAAATGACCTTAGAACAAAATTCTGACAATTCTATCAACTCTGAAATGACTAACTTAGGCTAGGAGCATGTTCAACGTTAGTTATATCGACTTTTGCAAATTTAGCCTTCGGAACAAGTCAATAGTTGACTTTTGTCAACACCCTTAGGAAACATGCCTAAATGAGAATTTTGATAGTGCGATCAGCTCCAGAACCTCGAGTTTAGTCTAGAATGACCCTTTGTTTGGTACCGAGGACTTCCAGATGTGCTTTGACCCTCTCGATTCATGGTGTTAAAAGTTGAATATAAAAAAGTGAGACCCACATTGTATCATAAAGGGCTCTAATGGGAATTTCATCTTTATCATTGGATCCGAAACATCAAAATTAGTAGGGTTACATAACTTATTTGTGAAAATCAAATTTTGAATGAGCCCAAAACATAAAAAAAAAGGTCAGATAGTTGCTGAAAGGAGGAGGAGTGACGTGGCTACCTCACATCACGCCATGTGCCTGAATGCGGTGATGTCATATGGCAGTGATGTGGCGTGTGAGCACCTATATATATGCCTTGTTTCCGGGAAACATTATTATACTTTCCTCTAAACTTTCCACCGCATTTATAAGGTCATTTGTATCCAATTTTAGTGATTCAAAAAGATAACTTGTTTATTTTTCCGAGAGGAACATCGTGGAAGTATGAGAAATTTCTTTTGGCACACTGTTCGAGGTAAATTTTGTGGTTGTCTGTTGTATATTATTATTGATTGTTGGAAACTTTGACATGCGATAACTTTGTCGTTTGAAATCAGATTTCAGTGAAATTTTAGTCCAAATTGAAAATCTTTCCGAGGAAAAATGTCATGGTGTTATTGGATTCTCTAGATTTTGCTGCATGTTTAGGTAAATCTATGAAATAGCTTTTGTCATATTAGTGTTGTTTATCAAAAATTTTGAAATGTGATTTCTTCGTCATTTTTAGTTGGAATTTAGTGAAATCTTGATCTAAATTGAAGGGTTTTCCGATCTTGAAATCGTGGTATAGTTAGTTTCTACTGATTTTATTATATTTTGAAGAAATTGATAAAGAAACTATTGGAACATAATTTTTTTGTAAAGAAATATTTTTAATTTTTGGGTTGTTTATATTATTTTAGACCCTGGATTCAGCTCGAATTTGAGGTAAAGGCTCAGGAAAGTATGGAGAGGATTCTATGGTTTTTTTTTCAAAATTTCACTGTGGGCTCACTTTTTGGACCGAAAACTAACCTAAGCCCATTTCTATGATTGTCAAAATGACCGTATTGATGCTATGATTTTATATTTGACAGTTTGATAGTAGTTTGATAACACTAAGAGGAGTACATCCCAGTTGAGTGAACTAGAGCGCATGTGATCTGCATCCAAGTAGGCTAGGATTTTCTCTCTCCTGATAGATTGAACTGAATATATGAATGTTGATTGGAAAGCATGAATATATGCCAAAATTGATGCATAGTGACTATACTTTTTGGTTACACTGAGTTAAAGACTATACTTGCTCGGTTAGACACTATACTTGTTAAATGTTTTATATTCAAGGTTGTCATCATGAGATTGTCTATATTGAAGATGGATATTGATTTCCTGCTATATTTGAGATTATATCTATTGAATTTGTTGTACTAGCTGATATTCAAGGTGGCCTAGATGTACTTGTTGTCATATTGTGATCATCTGTGAGTTGTATATTGGTTATCTGCTTTGGTTCTAGTTATCCTCTTTAACGACTGCCTAGTATTATTAGAAACTATTGAGTTAAAGGTTGTTTATGCTAGATTGAGGTTGTGATTCCTGTTTGAACACATTAATGACCGTTCGGTTGTAATAATTAGACTTTATGTTGTTTGGCTATAAATGAATCTATTAATGACAATAACTCTTGAAATGACTTTGTTAAAGGCTATAACCTTGACAATGCATCTGGTAAAGACTGTGAAGTTTAGAATGAGCACATTAGAGGCTACATGGGTAATTGCACTATTAGACTGATATGTATGACTATCTGAATATCTGTTAAACTTGTTAGGCTATCTAATACTGAGAAATATGTTGTATCCTGGGAACTTGGTTGTCAATTATACTTCTAAACACCCATTGATATTCTGTGTGGTATCCTACCTGTGTGTTATATTCCTAGTTCTACTTGTTGACTTGTTGGGCCTTAGCCTAGGCTTAGGCTAGTGATGCCCTAGACTTGCGTTGCCCAGAGCTGGTAGTTGTTACAGGTACACACGATGTGACTTGAGAGGCGTAAATCCTTGTAGACAAGCTTAGAAGACTTTAGTTTGATTGTTCCTGAGTTAGAGGCTCAGTTGATTATTACTGGGTTAGAGGCCCAATTGATTGTCATACTACTTAGCCCTGGCTGAATTCGTCGGTCGAAGGGTAGGTCAAGAAGATGTCTAATAAAGGCTAGGCATAGTTTGGGAGTTAGAGGCTTGGTATGACCTTGGGGCTACGTTCCATTTGAGTGCTCATACTATTCATTACCAATACCCACACCAATACACCTATATATCCTATTTTTGTGCATAGGTGTACCTTCTACGCTTATGAAGGCCCAATTGGCATACAAGCATAGACATTAAGACCTTATACCTACATACATTTTTATACCTTGACCTCATCCTGGTCTGGTAGTTGGGCTGCTTGAATCTCACGATAGTTATCACTTGGCTTCTGGTTTCATGGTATAGACATACGTCACTTGGTTTGGTATATGGGTTGCTTTAAATCTCCAAGTAGTTATCACATGGCTTTTGTCTTGGTAGACGATGTTTACAGTGCATAGTCTACTCATTCTTACATCATTTACTATATTTCACTCAGTCTGCCGATGATGCCTACTAGGTACCTTCTACTGGTACTCACACCTACTTTTCTATATCTATTTTTCATACATTTCCATGTACGATCCGTGTTCTCTAGTCTAGGGATATTGTAGCCACTTTAAGAGACTATTTGTAAGCATCAAGCAACCTTTCGGATTGTTGCAGTCTCCTTCTGTCTATTTGGCCGTCTTTGTTTTCAACATTGGCCTTATATATATATATATTTTATATACATAGTTTTGGCTTGTATTTGTATTATATTATTCTAGTTCTGTATATATTATTATTTTGAGTCTATCGTAGCTCAGTACAGGTGACTTTTAGGTTCTGAGATAGGTTACTCTTGACTTTTATTATATGTTGCTAGCTACCATTATGGATAGTTATTGGACAGGTACCTTGAATATTGGGCTGGCTTGCTTGTAGGTAGGGTCTAGCAGGCACTATCATGACTAGAAAAGTTGAGTCATGACAATGCATCAGGTACATACTTTTGAAGCATGGAAATATGTAAAATAGGACGAACATTAGACAAGATAGATCGCAAGGCCAACTAGGCCACCTATCTTATCTACTCAAAAATCTCAAACGCTCCAATGAATCCAACTTATAGGCCACCTCTCCCATCTGCTCCAAGATCTCAAATGGTCCAATGAACCTAGGGCTATGTTTGTTCTTCTTCCCAAATCTCATCACTCTTTTCATGGGTGACACCTTAAGTTATACGTGATCACCCTCCATAAACTCTAAGGCTCAAACTACCTTGATAGCATAACTTTTATTTCTAGTTTGAGTTGTCAACAACCCACTTTGAATCATATAAACCTACTCCATAGCATCTATAAGTAAATTCATATTCAAGATACTCACCTCAATGAATTCATAACAATCAATCGGAGATCTACATCTCCTACCATGTAACCTCTCAAAGGAAACCATCTAAATATTGAAATGATAGCTATGGTATACATAAATTTTGCAAATATCCAAAACTAGACCCATGGACCCTCAAATTCAATCACGCACAAACAAAATATGTCCATAAGTGAACAAGGTAAGTATCACGACTGTCGAGAAACTGTAATTCATCATGACAGATCTAGTACAAAAAATCTCAAACAAGATTCGCACGTGTAGTAGTATTAGTATTCCTTAACTGTCCAACATTCGTCTTTGTATTCTTCAAAATACTTTCTATCTAGTATCTACAATTAAAACTTCCTCAATTATCTTATTCTCACCTATTTTCCTTCTTTCTACATACAATGTTTGATTTGACCACTAGCACGGCTCAAAACATACTCGACCAATCAAAATTGAACATATTCACCATAATTCAACAATTGAAACAAAAAATACAATGCCTATGGAATATCATGACTTTATTGATCCTCTATTCATGCTTTCAAAATCATCATTAGTATCATAATTCCTTAGAAAAACACATTGCCACTCTCTATAATACTGAATATAACCTTTTTTCAAAAGAATTTGTTTTCCGCACCAAGCCTACTCTTATATTCCATATCAAAATCTAGTCCCACCTAAGTTTGATAGCACCAATTCCTAATGTAATAGTATCTTTTTAATTGACCTAAAGCTATTCACTCGAAAACCAATATCGAATGCCTATAACCCTTCATATTCCATGCCTCAACCACTATCTAAATAATTGTATACTCATGTCAAATCTTAGAGGAATGCTAGATGACCCTACGAATTTTGTATACTATAAGCACATAACCTTTATTCATCACCAAGTGTCTACATAACTTATCATAATGGTCAGTGTAGTTTTCGTCAACAAAGTAGTATCAATCCAACTCAAAATCCTCAATGACCATGTATAACTGTAATTCCTCCCTATAGTGCATCCACAAGTCAGCTACCATAATTTGAATAATTCAACACAACATAAAAATTGTAATATCCGAAACATTATTGTTTTTCATCGAAAGCTAAACCAAATCTTCAAATTGTCATTGATAAACCCTTCATAAGTCTGTGTTAAATCGATCCACCTCGCATTGTCATATCTAAACTCAAATACATAAATCTATACAAGCTTCAACTTTAAATCAAGGATCCATGGATGTCTCATTTCTTCATATTTCTTAACTTGTACCTATGACACAATTCTATGTACTTTGAACTCTTCCATACAAAACTCTTGTTCTTTTTGCTAACTCATTTTCTTATCCTTTAGACCAAAAATCCATGACATTTTATTTCATACTCTAAACTAAAAACTTTAAGTGAGATAATTTATTAGGACCTTTTACAATCAAGGGTAATTAACTTCATAACCCAAACCATGGAGAAGGCTTTCCACATGATCTATAATCGAGATGATCCATTATTAGTTACCTTATCAATCCATACCTTGGCACAACCTACTGCCACAAATGTTGGCTTACAATGGAAAATCTAAATTTTAATTCAAATTATGTAAATAAATCTTCTTATCAATCAATATTAGCCTATACTTTGATGGTTTTATGAAATTATCTTAGATTATCATTAATTACATCTCCATCGACATTACCATATCCTTCTTTAGGAATCCAAATCGTACCAATTACCAAATTCAAAACCACAAAAATATTATGATAACACTTGAGCCAAATGTATATAGATTCTTTTTCAGCTATTATCCAACAGTTTTTAACCCATCTAATGAGCACATGACCTTATCATCATAACCTGAACAATACAAACAAAAGTAGTCACCTATAAATTTGATCTTATCATTAATATGATACTTCAAATCCAAGACATATGAGGCAAATTTTTTATGAATTAACCAATTTCTACCTGCACTTTCTTACTAACATTCTCGATTCCCTTAACAAAAGTATATTAGCTAGAACTTTCTTTACCTATAAGATTATCATCTCAATATCAATCCACTCTTTTTTTGGCTATAATGGAATCACTAGTCACCAATTAGATCCTTGAAATTTACTTCACAACCTAAAAATACAATACCTTACTAAAGATCCACCATTATAATTTTCGTTAGAAACAATGCCTAACTCAAGTGTCTGTAGTAACAACTAGTTAGTTTCTCAAATGTGAATGCAAGATCAAACCTCATTATCTAAGTAGGCGAGAAAGCTGATAAGCCCTCAAGTATTTAGGATTTGCACTTGATAACCAATCTCTCTATTTTTACACCACATCGTGAAAACCATACTAGACCTACCACTAAAGCACCTTATAACTACTGAGAATGTCATACCCAGATAGCCTCACACATTTTTCTCATCACATTAATACATTACCTAACCAATTCAGTCTCTAGACCAAATAGATATGCACCCTTTGATAAACTAGGTCGATAGAAGAAGTAACACACTTCATGACTCTAAACAAGGGAATAAAGGTACCACTGCAGTAGACATATCATAACATTTAAATCATTCAAATTCTTTTTATTGCTGAATAACTAACACTAGAAGATATAACATTCATGATGTACCTCAGACTATTGTTTACCCTTACCATACAAATATCCTCCAAACACATTATTGAACCATAACCTTACTCAATCTCTTCAAATTTGCAGAATATTCCAAGTCTGACCACACATCATTTCCATAATTCTATCACTTCCTCATTAGTACCAGATCTAACACCAAAATCACATGATGACATCATAACTGCATGAATGCATAACAAAGAACGAGTCATTAATATACATAAGATAATGATTTAAGGTGATAGAAATTATACTGGATGAAGGATGCACGATAAAAAAATCAAGAAGTGAAACTTTCTTAAACGTCACTATAGACTATCGAAGATAAGCAACAAATATTTTATGTCATCATGGAGACTCTACTAGACTTGACTTGTACATACGTGAGACTTATGAACTTAGATGCTTTTGTACCAATTTGTCACAATAAAAAAATTGAGTGTGATGACACCTATCTTAATCCACCAAGAAAGGTTAGCCTATATTTCATGATAAATAAATTGAGGTCATGATGACACACAACCCAAAACCATCCTTACGTGTAAACAACAAAATAAATTACTTGCAAGACTCCCAAAGGAGAAGTCAGACCACAAATGAAAGAAAAATAAGTACAATAATGAATATCCCAAAATCTGGTGTCATAAGTATGAAGAGCATCTAATATAATTCTAGAAAGGTAAATACAATACAATCTCCTAATAGAAATAAAGATTAAGGTAAAATATAGAACTACTGATGATTTGAAATAGAGGACCTCCTCACCAAATTTAAAATAGGTTGTTGATCATTTGTCCTGAAGAGCACCCCCACTAGAATCTGCATCAAAAGGGACACATAATTAGGAGTGAGTACAATTTACATGTTTTTAGTTGGTTTGACTGACTAAATATTAGGAATTGATCTAACTTAGGAAATAAACTAAGGAATGCTTCCACCTGCATATAAGAAAATCCTACTCTAGCGTCAGTAACATTAAATTAGATAGAATAACTCGAATAAAGTAAACATATAAATTCAAGAAATAGCAGATACCATCAAATAAGTCCAACACTTAAGTATCAATATTATATTATGCAATGAGATGAAATGATACAATGTATGTGTGGTATGGTGGTATCAAGACTCTCATAGCCTGTCATATACACTTGTTGAGCTAAGACTATCGAAAAGAATCCATAAGGATGTCACAAACCATATACTAAATCACAATCCCAATATCTCCTCCACTTGCCACCTAACTCATTGTTAAGGTTTATAAAAGGTATCTCATTTTCTTTCTCAAAATGAATTTTCCTATTCCTAAACTTCCAAAGATCCATGTTATGATGAATGATGATGGATTCATCACAATACATATGGTTTAAAACTGATAAAAATACTTGGCCAAGAATTGTTTTTGAAAAAATTGCTTATAAAATCACCTTCCCAAGCTCCAAATATTTGAAAATGGTGAAATGTGTAAAATGGGATAATTTTTAAAAGTCAACACTGTTTATGCCAAAATTACTCATCGCGATCGTGGAGGACAAAAAACATGTTCATTATGAATGAGGGGGTATCAGCTGCGATCATAAAGAACATAAATAAGCTACAACACAATCATGGGAATAAGACATGCATGCTTCATGAACACGAGATTCATGGATGCAAATTCAACGAGATAAGATACCAACACAAAAACAAACAAAAAAATCAAACTCAAGTCTTTAGTCGGACTCTCGAGATTCATTCGAAACCCCATGCACACAAATCATATATGCTACCTTACTAAACTGGACATTTCTGACTCAATAGAATCATCAAAATTAAATATGAGGTCTACTTAACCCATAATTCAATTAGTTACAACTAAACTAACTTAAGGATTTAAAATGAAAATGCCCTCAAAACTCTCAAAAAATATGATGAATCCCTTTCTAGGATTAAAATCACCTCCTTAATCGAATAGAATCATCAGAAATTCGATCCAAGCATCCCATCTAAAACTATTGACCAAAGTCAAATATTGATCCAATTTATCTTAAACTTCAAACTTAGGACCTCAATTCTATAAAAAAAACTCCAAACCTAAAAACAACAATGCTTCAAGACCAATTTCCATATTTCAGAGTTACTGGAATTGAAAAAACTTCATACTAAGACTTGTAGCTTCGATAGGTACCAAACATTACTTTTGAACAACTTAAGCCTTTAAAAATTCTAAAACTCTCAACTTACTCAAATGTTAATCGGAATACCAAAGCCAATCATTCAAACTAACCAAAATGTGACTGAAGAAACTATCAGAATGGGTAAAATAGTATTTTTTTCAAAAATTTCCAAAAATAACTTTTGGGGTCATTATATCAACCACCACTAAAAATTATTTTTTCCTTGAATATAATTTTAGGAAATATACTTAAGGTTAAAAAAATGTGATATCAAGCAAGCATATAGGACTCCATCTCCAAAGTTGCCGATCCAACTTGTCAATGCTGCCATTGGACCTTTACTAAAGAGTTCTCCTTGGTCCTAAACTTCAGACCTATCTATCTAGAATGACTACTGTCTCCTCCTTATAAATAAAATTTGGACCCAACTCCACTGAGTCAAAATAAATCATATGGGATTCATATGGTATATATCTGTGAAGCATGAAAACATGGAACACAGGGTGTACAATAGATAAACTAGGCAATAAGTCTAATGCATACGCCATCTCTCCTACCCTTTTCAAAATTTCAAACAGACCAATGAACGTCGGGCTAAGCTTGCCCTTATTCCAAAACCTCATCACACCCTTCATGGGTGACATCTTCAGCAACACACGATCACCCTCAATGAACTCTAAGAGTCATAACCTCCAGTCAACATAACTATTTTGACGACTCTAGGTTATTAATAATCAACTCTAAATCAAACTCATCCACACCATAGCATCTCTAAGACAATTACTATCCAAAACATCCACTACAATTAAACCAAACAAATCAATGGGTGTTCCACGCCCCAACCATACAATGCTTCAAATAGACCCATCAACATGCTTGAATGGTAACTATTGTTATAGGCTAATTCCTCTAAAGGAAAATATTAGTTCTATCAGACACCAAAATCAATAACATAAGCCTAAAACATGTCTTCTAGTACCTAAATTGTCTACTTGGATTGGCCATTAGTATGAGGGTAAATTGCTAAACTTATATCTAATGGAGTACCTAATCCATGTTGTGATGCCTTCATAAAGTAAGAAGTGAACAATAAACCTCGATCTAAGACAATAGAAATAGGAACTCCATGCAACCAAACAATCTTATAGACGTAGATCTTAGCTAACTACTTCACATTATAGCTAGTGTTCTTGGCAGGTACAAACATATCACCTATTGTCCACCGACTATGCTTTTTCGCTTGATCTTATGCTCTGACTCACCCTCTGCGGATGAACCTTGTAGAGGAAGCCTTAGGTTTCTGGGGCATTGGATTCTCACCAATGTTTGCATTCCAAAGGATCAAAATGGCCAATTATTAATAGAATTCCTTGTTGGCTCCCTGTAAAATATTCCTTTGGCCATGAGATTCCAAACATATCGTAAGCTAAATTAGTGTTGGCAAATAATAAAACCAGATTGAATAGACAAGATATAATAATATTATAAATGACCTAGTGTCGAATACTAGTAATAATATCAGCAAACAAACATTCTCCTTTGCTTCCAGACATGTTGAGCACAATCGATCCACTATCACCCAAACTAAGTCATACTTACCCAATGTCAAGGGTAATCTAGTCACAAAGTCCATGGTAATGCGTTATCACTTTTACTTGGGAATAGGCATCCTCTGCATTGAAACCCTTTGGTCTCTTATGCTCAATCTTCACTTGTTGACAATTTAAACACTTGGCCACAAACTCCATGATATCCCTTTTCATCCCACACCACCAATAGGGTTATTTCAATTCATGAAACATCTTTGCTACTCCTGGATGAATAGAATACTTTGCACAATGATCCTTTTCTAAGATCATACACACTAAATCACCTGCCTTAGACACACAAATACAATCATTAATCCTCAAAACACCCTCAAAATCAAGAGAAGCCTACTTGGCATCACCTTTCAACACTTTGTCCCAAATCATACTCAACTTGTTATCATCAAATTGGTGGACACAGATCTAATCCATCAATGTAAATCTAGCCTCGACAAAGGCTAAAACACTATGAAGTAGGAAAAATATCAAGTCAAACTAACTATCTAGCCAATGACTGAACCTCTAAAATGAAATGACTCTTCTCTTCCTTAAGAAATTACCAGATGCCCATACTAGATGTTTTTTTACTCAAAGCATCTACCACCACATTAGCCTTACCTAGATGATAAATAATGGTGATGTCATAATCCTTCAATAATTCTAACCACCTATGCTACCTTATGTTTATGATTGATGAGAGAAGATGTATTTAAGGGTATGATGATCAGTAAAGATCTTATAATACACACCATTGATATAGTTCCCCCACAACTTCAAAACAAACACTTATAATGCATACCAAAGAGATAGTGCCCCTATAACTCCAAAACAAACACTATCACTACTAACTCTAAATCATAGGTGAGGTAGTTCTTCTCATGCCCTTTTAGCTATTGGTAAGAATAGGCTATGAATCTTTCTTTTTGCATCAATAGAACCACCCAATCCCACATTTGAAGCATCATAGAAAATAACAAATGTCGCACACTCCTCTAGTAATCCTTGAATATATGTTGAAGGCAAAACTCATGAGCTTTTGAAAGCTTGCCTCATACTCATCGATACACTAAAATGCCACAGACTTCTAAGTAAGCCTAGTCAATAGAGTTGTGATAAAGGAGAAATCTTAAACAAACCGACAATAATAACCCGCTAGTCAAATTAAACTCCGAATCTCAATAATTGAATTAGTTCTCACCCAATCATGAATTGCTACAACCTTGGATGGATCAACCATAATACCATCCTTAGTCAACCCATGACCTAAGAAAGGCACAACCATGATCCAAAACTCATACTTAGAGAACTTGACATATAACTTTTCCTCTTCCAATATTTGGAGTACGACCCTCAAATGACAAACATGGTTGGCCTCATTTTTGAAATAGACCAAGATATCATTGATGAACATAATCATAAAAGAGTCCAAATAAAGTCATAATGCCTAGTTTATCAACTCCATAAAAGAAGATGGGGCATTAGTCAACCCTAAAGATATGACACAAACTCATACTACCCATAATGAGTCCTAAAGGCGGTCTTCATAATATCAAACTCCCAAATTCTTAACTGGTGGTAACTTGCCCTCAAATCAATCTTGGAGAACACTAAAGAACCCTGAAGCTGATCAAATAGATCATCAATGCGAGGGAACAAATACTTATTCTTGATCTTAACCTTGTTCAATTACCGATAATCAAACAATATTTCATTATACCATTTTTCTTTTTCACAAACAATGTGAAACACTAGGTCGATAAACCCTTTCTTTAACAAATTCTCAAATTGTTTTTTCAATTGTTTTAAGTTAGCAGGAGATATATAGTACGGAGAAATAGAGATGGGCTTGGTGCCCAACTCCAAGTAATTCATAAAAACAATGTCATAATTTAGAAGAACACCTGGTATGTTTGTAAGAAACATATCCATGAACTCTCTCACCACCCTTATGGTCTCTAAAGAAGATGAGTTTTTAGTAAGGTCACACATATGGACCAAATAAGATAAGTAACCCTTATCCATCATAAGAAAAGCATGTACATAAGGCATCACCCCCTTCAATTATGATCTCACAGTACCTGTCCACACTAATGGAGGCAAATTAGGATAATCTAATGTTATGGTCTTGACATAGTAATTAAGGATCAGATGATAAGAAGATGACCAATCTATACTAAATATCATATCAAAATCAAGAATATCTAATAAAATCAAGTTTGTCTGTGCCTCTCTACCTAAGAACATCATTATACAACCCGATACATCTTATCCACCACTAGACTTACCTACTAGGGTAGAGATGTTAATTGGTACTGTAATGGGCTCATATACCCAATCAATATATATGGCAAAATAAGTTGACACATAGGAATAAGTAGACCTACGATCAAATAATATTGGACTAAGAACCACTGTAACAACCCGAAAATTTTTGAAATATACTTATGGTTGGAATTATGTGATGTACTACAAGCCATGTATGAGTTTTGGTGGACACGGGTTGAGTTTAAGTGGCCGAATCAAAATTGGGCTAGAAAGTGGCCTCGAGGGACAGTTTTGACAGTCAACTGTAAATACTCATAACTTTTGATGTGGGATGAACCATGTGAGCTACTACATATCACAAGCAATATCTTTTAAGTAGCTTTGCAACGCAACTGGTTTCACTCGATTCGAAGGTCGGATGAAGAAGTTATGGCCAAAAGAGTAGGACTGCCTGAAATTCGGAAGACATTGGAGATAGGCTCTGGAA
>JBCEWC010007652.1:0-21113 GCA_038996855.1 Solanum aculeatissimum | reverse complement strand
AGAGAATTATGCCCTATGGAGCAGGTATATGAAGATTGCTTTGCTAGGGAAGAATAAGCTTGGATTTATTGATGGAAGTTGTGTAAAAACTTCATACACTGGTGCATTATTGAAGCGATGGGAAAGATGCAATGCTATTGTTTTATCCTGGATCATGAATGTAGTCTCCAAGGAGTTAATGACTGGTATTGCCTATGCCTTAGATTCTCGTAAAGTTTGAGAGAACTTAAGAGAGAAATTTGACAAAGAGAACAGTGTGAGAACTTTTCATCTGCACAAGGAAATAACATTCCTCACACAAGGTACTAATTCAATTTCGATGTATTTTTCTAAACTTAGTGATTTGTGGGATGAATTTGATGCCTTGATTCCTCCTCCAACCTGCGAGTGTGTGACATCTAAGGCGTTTGCTGAGCATATTCAAAGATACAGGATCTTTTAATTTATCACTGGATTGAATAATTCATACTCTAGGGCTAAGAGTCAGATCCTCATAATGCAACCTTTGCCGAGCTTAAATCAGATTTATGCTCTAGTTATACAGGAGGAGAGTCAAAGGTCCTTATCTAAAGCTATACAAGAGATAGATATGAATGAATCTACTGCATTGTTGACAAGAAAATCAGTAAGATCAAGGCAAAGTTACGAACCAAATAAGTCTGATCTATACTGTGACCACTGTGAGAGAACTAGTCATACTAGCAGTATATGTTACAGATTGATTGGATATCCTGATGAAAAAGACAATCATCAGGACAAGTTGGCTCAGAACAATAGAGGATATCAAAATGATAGGAGGTATCAAAATGAGAGGAAGAATGATCGAAGATACAAGTAGGATAGGGAGTTTTTTCTAGCATGGACCAAAAATGAGATTTCATCATAAAACTGCAGCTAATTGTATGACTGATGACTCCCTGAGCTTGACCCCTAATCCACCTGTTCCAGATATATTGGCTCCTATCTTCTCACCTGAACAATATCGCCAGATTCAGCAAATGATCAACAACAGGCAAGAAGGAAATGTTATGGCTACTACTCCTTCAAGCTCTAATGCAACTATGGCTAATAGTAACACTGCTTCAAGCTCCAATGCAGGTATTACTTTGTCCTTATTGGCAGGGTTAATGGAAACACAGTGGGTAGTGGATACAAGAGCTACTGATCATATGGTCTCTAGGTTAGAGCTCTTACACAATCCTAGTTTACTAGACAAAGTTGGCTCAGTACATTTACCAAATGGTGACAAATCTAATATCACTCACAAAGGTTCAGTGAATATTCTGGAGAATCAACAAATCACCAACGTTCTATTTTTCCCTAACTTCAAGTTTAACTTGTTTTCAGTGTCTAAACTTACGAGGAAATTGCAATGTATGGTTCGATTTTATCCTGAACTGTGTGTTTTTCAGGATCTCTGCACTGACAAGGTGTTGGGAATTGGTAAGGAATCAAAAGGACTTTATTTGTTTGGAAATATGATTCAAACAAGATCTATACCAGTTTTAGCTTCAAATAAGGCTACTATTTCACCAACAGAAGTTACTAAGGAATCCATCCCTCTCAATGTTTGGCACAAGAGACTTGGACACATGTCTCTAGCAGCAGTACAGAGAATTGGCAGATTCAAACATAGTGTAGTAAATAAGTCTTGTGACATATGCCCTGTTTGTCCTTTGGCAAAACA
Organism: Solanum aculeatissimum; assembly: GCA_038996855.1. NCBI lineage: Eukaryota > Viridiplantae > Streptophyta > Magnoliopsida > Solanales > Solanaceae > Solanum > Solanum aculeatissimum. Next base: position 19,426 of record JBCEWC010007652.1, on the reverse strand, counting down.
AAGTAAGAAGCTTCTTTTCCTAACTAATAATAGCATATCTATTATTATTTTTGACTTGTTGCATGCTGATGTATGGGAGCCTTATTGGGTACCCACTATTGATGGTAAAAGGCTCTTTCTCACTGTAGTTGATGATTTCTCTAGGTTGACCTGGATATTCTTGATGAATTCCAAAGATGAAACAGGTTGAATCCTACATACTCTTTTTTCAATGATTAAAACTCAATACAACTCTAGTGTTAAAATTCTCAGAACTGACAATGGTTCAGAATTCATCAACACTTCAGTTAGAGAGTTTTTAGCTTCACAAGGTACTATCCACCAGACTACATGTGTCTACACGCCCCAGCAGAATGGTATTGCAGAACGAAGGCACATGTATATCCTAGAGGTTGCTAGAGCCTTGATATTTGAAGCTGGTATGCCTCTGGAATTTTGGGGTGACTGTGTTCTTACAGCTGTACATATTATCAATAGATTACCATCTACTATATTGAAGGGGAAATCACCCTTTGAAATGTTCTTTAAGGTCCCTCTTTCTATTGATCATTTAAGAGTATTTGGTTGTTTAGCTTATGCAGTAAATGTTAGAAGGCAAGAAAAATTTGCAGCTAGAGCTTTACCCTCTATATTCATGGGATGTTCTGCTACAAAAAAAGGTTACAAATTGTATAATCTGCAGACCAAACAATTTTTCTTCAGCAGGGATGTCGTTTTCCATGAATCCATCTTACCTTTCACGCAGATGAAGACTAATTCTGGTCCTTTGTTCCTTATTTTGGATTTTACTAAAAATTTATTTCTTGATTTGTCTCCATTACCTCTTGTTCAAGATCAATTACCTCTGAATGGTCCTCCTACAATCCTCTCTATTCCTGAAGATTTGCCGACAATAATTGATGCTCCCTTACCAGTAGCAATTGATAATGGACCACGTCCAACCCCTATAAGACAATCTCAGAGAACCAGAACTGCCCCCACTTGGTTTAAAGATTATGTAGTCAATTCTTGTGCTTATCCTATGACTCACTATATGAGCTATGAATCTTTATCTCCCACTTATGCTAAGTGTTTAGCTGCTGAAACAGCTGAATTAGAACCACAACATTACTATGAAGCTGCAAAGGACCCTAGATGGGTGTTGGCCATGCAGTAGGATATTGCAGCTCTTGAAGAAAATGATACTTGGGATCTTGTTGATTTACCTCCAGGAAAGTCTACCATTGGATGCAAATGGGTCTTCAAAATCAAATATAGAGCTAATGGTGAGGTGGAAAGATTTAAGGCAAGACTAGTTGCTAAGGTTTTTAGCCAAAAGGAGGGCCTTGACTATACTGAGACATTTTCCCTTGTAGCTAAAATGGTCACTGTGAGGTCTGTCCTTTCCATTGCATCCACAAAACTTTGGCAAATTTATCAAATGGACGTGTACAATGCCTTTCTACAGGGTGATCTCTTTGAGGAAGTATACATGCAATTGCCTTCTGGTTTTGCTTCTCATTTACAGGGAAATCATAAGGTTTGCAAGTTAAATAAATCCTTATATGGCCTGAAACAGGCTTCTAGGCAATGGAATTTGAAGTTAACTGCAACTCTACTAGACTTAGGCTTTGTTCAAAGCCATTTTGACTATTCACTCTTCACTCAATCCATTGGTTCCGATATAGTTGTTATTCTTGTGTATGTCGATGATCTTTTGATCATTGGGTCCAATTCTACTCTTCTTCACTTAATCAGGTTTGCTTTACAGCAGAGGTTTAACATAAAGGATTTGGAGTCCTAAAGTTTTTTCTTGACATTGAATTTGCAAGAAATGAGTCTGATATCTTGATGAACCAAAGAAAATATGCCCTTGAACTGATTGCAGATTCAGGGCAAGGGGGAGCAAAGCCTATGTCAACTCCGATGGATCACAATCAGCATCTCACTTCATATGAATTTGATGTAGCAACAAACAATGACACTCCTGATGATCCTTTGCTGGAAGATATTGGAAGCTACCAAAGGTTGGTAGGTAGGTTGTTGTATCTAACTATGACCAGACCAGATATAGCCTATACAGTACAAGTCCTAAGCCAATTTATGCACAAATCGAAAAGGTCCCATATGAATGCTGCCATTAGAGTAATCAGATACATAAAAAATGCTCCAGGTGTTGGTTTACTTATGTTATCTACCAAGGCTCAGAACCTGATTGCGTATTGTGACTCAGATTAGGGTGCCTGCCCACAGACTAGGAAGTCAGTGACAAGATACACGGTGAAGTTTGGTGACTCACTTATATCTTGGAAGTCTAAGAAACAAAATACTATATCACGAAGCTCGGCAGAAGAAAAATTCAGGAGTATGGCATCAACCGTAGCAGAGCTTTCTTGGCTGAAAGGTCTGTTCAAAGAGTTGGGAGTATCGATAGTTCAACCCATTAATTTGTACTGTGATAGTAAGGTTGCTATTCAAATAGCTGCAAATCCCATCTTTCATGAGCGGACAAAACATATTGATATTGATTGTCATTTTGTAAGGGAGAAATTACAACAGGGACCGATCAAAACACATCATATAGGAACGAAAGAACAACTTGCTGACTTGTTTACTAAGGGACTAGGAAAGGCTTAACATTATCATCTCATTAACAAGCTGAGAGTTAAGAATGTTTTCTTACCACTCATCTTAAGGGGGAGTATTGAACCTAGTGACGTGGCAATCAGTTAGAAAGTTAGTTAGGAGGTTATAACTAACTTACAACAGAATTTGTTAGGCTAGAAGTTAAGACATTTGTGTATATATACAATGTAGTTGTATGAATATGAATTGTGAGCTGTTCCAATAATAGAATTTTCAGATATTTTTCTGGAAACTTCCAAATAATTCTCTCCTTCTCCATTTGAACTCCAATCACACTCAGCCTAAATCCATGACTTCATCCATGATAGCTGAAAATCAACATCTATGAAAAGAATTAAAAGAAAAGTATTATTAATTGTAAAAAATTTTATATTAATATAATTAAAAAATATATTTAGTTTAACTCTAAAATAAAAATTATAATAATTAAAATAAAATAAGAAAATATTATTAGTAATAAAAATTGGGTTCCAATTTCGCCATGAGTGACGTACATATATGAATAGGATAAGGTTAATAGTAAGTGCACGGTTACAGGACTGACACAAAATACAGACAAGTGAATGACCAAAAGGACCCTACCTGTGATTCAGTTTATGTGGTTACAAATTGCAATTGTAGGGTAGTTTTCAAAAATAACTTTTTTTTATTAATGTACCATATTTATATTATTACCCGTGGCGAAAGCTTGTGATAACATCGATCCAATATAAATTATTTTTTAGTCTCAATTTATATGATATCGATAGATTTTTTTTCTTATATATTTTAAAAGATATTGTGAAATTATAATTGAAGCAGTTAAAAAAATATTATAAAGTTGTTAAAGCAGACATATCAATACACAACTGTCTTGAAAAGATTAAATTAAAAAATCTACAAATTATTTTTTATTGGCCCACTAAAGTTATTCAAGCAAGCAGTCAATATAAATTATTTTTAGTATTGATTTATCACTTAAAATAATTATTTAGAGTGATAGTAAAATTGTAACTAAAATAACTTAAAAAATAATTTATTAAAAATAATATTATAAAATTACAATTAAACCAACTGAAACAGACACATTATTTTAATATTTTGACAACTAAAACAGACATGTCGATCAAGACTACTCTTTTATATATAAGTACTTAGGAGATATTAAGAAATAAATAAAAACGAGTAAAACTCGCTCGAAAGCCTTGCCCCATAGCATATATCAACATCCATGTGGACCACTCCCTTCCCAATTCGCTTCCCACACTACCCATTACTAACAACACTTGGCATCACCCAAAAAAAAAAAAAAAACAGTTGGCATTTTATAATACCCCTTTTTATCGCTTTAATCTTAATTATAATTAATACCTTAGTTTGTGCTGCTGCTTCACTTTTGGGATAAAAATAAGATTTCAGAATTCACAAATATTGAATTCATGTATGTTTGATGGTGAAATTTCAATTGATATTATGTTGTTATTTCACAAGTAATTCAATATTTTTTCTCTCATTTGATAGTTGGTACTCTTTATTTTTCATTTTATATTATGACACAATTTTATTTTTAATTCATATTTCAAAAATTATCACCTTATTATAATTAAAAAAAATTAATTTTAAAATTTCTCTTTTATTTTTAATAAAATGATCACAGAAATATCTAAGAATTTTTCTCTCTCTTAAATATCATGCTAAATAAAAAAATATCATATAAATAAGATAAAAAAAATTATTTTTGAGTCTGATTAATATGGATCTACATAAAAGGAATTATCTTTTAAAGGTAAAATGCTATTAGATACGATTTTATTTTAAAAAAAATTGTGAAAATTCAAATAAAGAATGGAAGAGGGTAGTAATGGTTATGTTAATTGTGATTTGTAATTTGATGATGATGCTCCATATTTGTAAATTGTGGATTAGAGCTTATCTTAGTTGAGACGTTCCTGATTTTGGTCCCACAGATATCGTTCATTTTCAGAGGACCACATGGGCAGCTGTGCTTGTCCAATTCTTGTCCCCTCAAATATATTATCACTTGCCTCAATGCTGCAACTCTTCCACCCGACAACTTACCTTGTCTTTATGTACCCTCCCATTGTTTTTTATACTCGAAATATTTTATTTTATTTATAAAATTTTAAAATAATTTTATATTTAATTTTTACCATTAGTTATAATTATTTTATTATTATATTTTTTAAAATATTACATTTATTATATACCAGGAATGATTTAGTAAAAAATATTTTAATTATTTATTACTTTTTAATACTTGTGTCAAGTAAAGATAAACGAGGAGAAAGCATTTAAAAAAAATATAATTTAGAATATATGTATTTATTATTTAATTTTAAATATTTATTCCCACTATTTATTCCGCTTACCAAACAATGAAGTCTGGCCCATCTATATACAATCTCTCATTTCACTTCATCTTTATATATTACAGCAACACTCACATTAGCATCTTCAAACCATTCTTGAAGAAGAAAAACAGCGAGAAGGAAACCTTAATTGCAATTTTTCTTGAATCAAATTTGTGAAAAGTAAGATGGAGTGTGTTTTGGCTCATGAGAAGGATTTGAATCTCAAGGCAACAGAGCTTAGATTGGGTTTGCCAGGGAGGACAGATGAGGAATCTGACAAAGAAATTGTCTCAAATTTCAAGAATAACAAGAGGGCGTTGCCTGAAGATGAAGATTGTGAATCAAACTCCATTTCTGATCCCAAAACCCCACCTGTTGCCAAGTAAGTATTGATATTTTCCCTTTAGAATCTTGGAAATTTTTCCATCAGATTATGGAGAAAAGGACTAAACTTTGAAATGATAAAATGGTTGTGCAGGGCACAAATTGTGGGCTGGCCACCGGTGAGATCTAACAGGAAAAATAGCTTCCCATCAAAGAAGGCAGAAACTGAGTGTGGGATGTATGTCAAAGTTAGCATGGATGGAGCCCCTTATCTTAGAAAAATTGATCTGAAATTGTACAAGTGTTATCCAGAACTGTTAAAGGCCTTGGAGAAGATGTTCAAACTGAGCATAGGTGAATATTCAGAAAGGGAAGGCTATAAAGGGTCTGACTTTGCCCCTGCTTATGAAGATAAAGATGGTGACTTGATGCTTGTTGGAGATGTTCCTTTTGAGTAAGTTGTTGAATCTTGAATCCAATTTTTTTTTCAATTTTTAGGAATCACCATGTTTTTTAGATTTTCTAATTTGGGGTTCTTTTTATGGTGTTTCAGAATGTTCTTATCATCTTGCAAGAGGCTAAGGATAATGAAAGGATCAGAAGCAAGAGGCTTAGGATGTGGAGTTTGAGTGAAGAACAAAAGGACTATGAATTCTTCTCTCTTTAAGCAAGAAAAGGGATCTTTTTCAGCTTGGGTTCTCGAGTTGCAAGAACCTGGAAAATGGATACTTTGAAATCCTCTTGTTGGTAATCAAGCAGTTTGTTTTTCTCTGACTGGGAAGTGCAAAACAGAAGAAAGAGCCTTACCATTTGCAGTTTTGTTTCAAAGGGGTAAAATGATACTCCTATTCCTATATGTTGCAGGCTTAGAAACCATGGTGGTTTTCTATAGATCCTGCAGTGTAATAATGTATTTGCTATGGAAGCAATTGTACATACACAGTATTCTCTAATGAAAAAATGAATTAACACCATCTCTTATTGTTGTTCTCAAATGGAATAATAATCAAAAGTTCCACTTCATTTGTTTCTTCTAACATGACCATGCATCACCACATTCAACAGAACTTCTTCAGTATAGAAAAAATAAACACAAGGCTAAAAACCATGGTGGTTTTATACATCCTGCATTTTTTCTGTTGTCTCGCATTTTATTTGATCTAATTTTTATGGTATAGTCTCTACTCATAACTTGATTATTACTGCTTCCTTTATTTTCAACTTTTTTACCTTACTTTCCTTGGGTGTTAGAGCATAAGATTCAAAAACCTTTTTGCCTATTCAAAACCTGGAAAACACAAATTGAAAACTATTGGAAAGTAAGCACAAGTTGAGGAAATTTTGGATGTATTATGGTGGATTGTTCTATAATAGTTTTGAATTAGCTATTTCAAGGCAAAAAAGATGGAAGGAATCAAGGTTTTTCAACCTCCAAAAAGGTTTCTCTTATGGAATTAGTTGATGTGGAGAAATCATTTGAAGCTAAAGACCAGAGGAGCAAGTGTTTGGTTAAAGCATTTAATAAGTGATAGATGCACTACACGCCCATCTTTTACCAAGAAAGATTTCAAAACTTCAAATGGACAAATGTTTATATCAGACTCAGTAACTTATTTTAATCTTATAACTCCACAATATTAAGAATCATATGGCTGTCAAAACATCAAATTTTTAGTTTTTATCATAATGGAATGGAGATTTAAGTTATTTAAGAAATTTTTTAAAATAAATATAAAATTTAAATTAAATTTATTGAGATCGATCAAGCCAATTGGATCTTCACTAGCTTCGCCCAGAAAATTGCTGATTATCCACAAGTGGAGATAAGACAAATATGATTATAGACTATTCCTTTAATTAGGTACCAGTATAATTACAACTGCATGAGAAGTAATCCCCCGTTTATTTTTATTTGTCATATTTAATTTTGACATATTCATTATAAGAAAATAATATTTAACATAATTACTTTATCATATTATTCTTAGTAATAGACATTAAATATTAGATCTTGAAAAATGATTTGAGGAATAAAATAAAATTTACATAAATATATAATGTTAAAAACTAATTATATTATTTTTTATTCTTTTTCAAATTATAAAAATCTCTTAAGATTAAATGATTTTGGATACATCAACAAACATGTTATATCCGAGGGGAAAGATGTATCAGAGATAGGATACAGATGTATCCAAAAGGAGATAGGGATGTACCACTGAGACAGGATAAATATATTTTTTTAAATGATAATTTTTTTTTAGAGATAATGATAAAATAAAATATTGTATTTAAATAATTTTTCTAAATAAATAAAAAATGAACAGGAGAGTAATTAAGATGTGACAGAAAAATAACATGGTCAAAGGCCTGAATTAGTAAAGTACAGGTGCAACGAATGCATTAATTAATCAAGAAATAATTTAAAGAATTCCACCATTAATAAACACGCCATTCTTGCAAACTGCCTTATTCACACATACAGATAAGTAAAAGAATGAAAGATTCGCATTCCAATGTACATATAATTAGACTTAAGTATTGTTAATCAAACTTTATCATTGCTGCTTAGTCCTTTAATTAGGACTTTTTTTTTGTCCTTTGATAATTATGTTTGTGGTTTGGGGTTTTTGAGATTAAAGTATCCTTAACCATCATGCTAGCTGCTAGTTGGTGGACACAAGACATGATTTATCGAATATTTAAAGTTTTTTTCTCTTGAGAAAATTATTTGTGCTTTGCTAGAGTAATTATTTAATTTTGTAACAACTTAAAAAATAAGTTAGCTTGGAGCCTTGTGCTACCTACATTAAGCAAAAAGTTAACTGAAAGGGTGAGATAAGTTAATCATGATTAATTATATTAGTATTGATTTTTATGTCTCTGATCTTATCATCCGGTATTTATCTAAATGCACGAAACCTTTGGTTTCAAATGTTACTCCCTCCGTACAACAATGATTGTTCACCGTTGATTTGACATAGAGATTGAAAAACACTAAATGATTGAGGTAAAATTATCTCTTAATTTCATAAAATGGACAAGTATTATTGAACGTAAAAATGGACAGAGGGAATAGTAATTATTCACACTTGACAACATAATTAGTAAGGGTAACTAGATCTTTAACTTTTTCTAGTTCACATCAATCTTCTTTATAGACGACATGTCCCAAGGATATGACATCTACTAAGTTGCACCATACTATCTTTAATCTGCAAACCTTCCTATGAGATTGACCATAGTGCCACAATTGAGGGACTGGATGAAGTCTAATACTATACTATATTAGGCATCAAGGAAGCTTTGAGCGCCACACGTGCTACAATGACCAGGACAAAGGCAATGGAGATGCTTAAGCCCCATAGACACTTCTCAATTTGCAAAATCAGGGTCTTTGGGTCTAACAGATGGGCTGTAGCACACATGTTTATCCAACAACGACTTTCCTCCTGAGATCAATATGACAGACCCTGCCAACTACTTATTTTCTTTGTAATTTTAAATGCCAAATATGAAAGCTAGCTTTACTTTTTTCATGTAAATATGGGCAGTCAATAAAGTTAGTTCCAATGATATTTCAATAAGAGCCAGGCTACAAATTCTAAACATTTTCATCGTTTAAGATAAGGACGTTATAGATCAAATTCTACATCCAGCAGAAGTACCTCGGTATGTTGTGGCAGAGATCTCTCAAACAAATTGCTCGTCCATTTCAGTATCACTTGATAGAGATAGATAACAGGGGTATAATGTAGAAATCAGATGCAGATCCTTATCTTCCGTATATGTTGAAAGCTTCATATCTTCATTTAGTAGACTCAATATGAAGCATATCCTGTCTGCATCAACATGTGACACATCTCCCATTACAAACTCATGCACTGCAGAACCCAACTCAATCCAGCTAGATCCCCGATTTTTTTTCACACGATGCTCTCTGATCAGTGCCCTTACTCTAGCTACATCACGCCATCTTCCTGCAGCAGCATAAATATTGGACAGGAGAATGTAATTTCCAGAATTCTCAGGCTCAATCTTGAATAACTCGGATGCTGCAATTTCAGCCATCTGGACATTGTGGTGAACATTGCAGGCTGCAAGCATTGCACCCCAAACGGCTGAGGTGGGCGCCACATGCATAGTCAATATCATCTCGTGGGCCTCTTCAAGGAACCCACCGCGACCAAGGATGCCTACCATGCATGCATAATGTTTTTCTGTGGGCTGAATTCTGAATTCTTCAATCATTTGTTTGAAGTACCTCCTCCCTCCGTTAACAAGTCCTCCGTGGTTGCAAGCACTCAAAACTCCAAGAAAAGTTACTTCATCAGGCTCAATATTCTCTCTTTGCATATCCTCGAATAAATATACTGCTTTTTCAACCAAGCCATGATTAGCAAACGCAGCAATCATCGTACTATAACAATATGAATCCTTTTTATCTGCCATTTCAAATACTTGTGAGGCTTTCTCAATATTTCCGCATTTTGCATATAGGTCTAATAAACTGTTAACAACACGTGTATCAGAAAAATATCTGGATCCTACATCATCACTCATAAGTGACTCAACTGCATCTACAATCCCTAATTGAGAGCAAGCTGAGATGATACTCAAAATAAAAGTCTCATCCAGTTCAAGACTATGCTTTCTGAAGTTTTTGTACAATTCCAAAGCAGCAGAAGGCTTGCCATTCTTAGCATAACCACCAATCATGGTTGACCATGTAATAAGTTCTTTCTCAGGCATTTCATCAAATAAACACCTTGCTTCGTGCAATTTCCCGGACTTAACATAGCCATCTATCATCATAGTCCACGACACCACATTCCTACAGGGCATTTGTTCAAAGTAGTCCCTTGCTCTTTCTAACTCGCCTGCCTTACAATACCCTGATATCATCAGATTCCATGTTCCAGTGTCACGAATAGGCATAGCCTGAAACAGAGAATTCGCTGTGTGCACATCACCAACATCTGTATACCCCGAAATAATCACATTCCAAGCAGCCATATCCTTAGTAGGCATAGAGTCGAAAAGATTCCTAGCCTCTACCATATCTCCCTTCCTAGCATAGCCACATATCACACTAGTCCAAGAAACTACATTTTTCTCATCCATGATATCAAACAACTCTCGTGCAATATCGAGTCTTCCATTAGTCACATACCCCGATAGCATTGAGTTCCAAGAAACAACATCCTTTTCCTCCATCCCATCAAATACTCGTCTTGCACAATCAACTTCCCCACATCTCATGTAACAGTCAATCACAGAATTTTGCACTAGCAAATCAAAACCAAACCCACATTTCCAAATAAGCCCAAACATCCCCTCACCATCTCTCGACCATTTCAGCCGTCCTAACCCTTTAAGTATAGCTGATATAGTGAAATTCAAAGGTGTAACATCGCGGATACGCATATCGCGGAAGAGAGAAAACGCTTCAGCATGCTGAGAATTTTCAACATACCCATGAATCATTGAAGTCCAAAGAAAAGGGTTTCGTTCAGTAATTTCATCAAACACCTTGCGAGCATAGTCCGTAGCACGGAAACGTGAATAAAGACGAATGATTTTGTTGAGAACAAGGTCTGATGAGGCAATGGATCCACCTACTAATAAATGGGCGTGGATTGATTTTAAGCTGTTGAGGGCTTTGCAAGTTTGGAGAAGATGGGAAACAGTTTGATTCATTGCATTTCATGGCGCCAATGGCCGAAGGGATTTAAATTAGGGGCTAAATGGTCATATGAATTCAAGTTTTTTTTTTTTATGTTCTGGGCTGCGATGACTAATGTCAGAAATTATTTGGGTCGTAGATATTCCGGACTTCGTTTCTATCCATGGCATGCTTTATTTGTGAAATTTTATTAGGTATTGTTGATGGATAGTAACATTCAAGGAGGCATATAAAAAAAAAACTCATACTTATATGTCTTCCAGATATATCAAAAAGCTCGCTAGATATTCGAGTGCCTCACAGAACCACATAGTGATAGTGAATTCCACTCTAAGGAGGGGATCCCCACGGAGGGCCTAGAACAACCCTCCAAACCCAACCCTAAACAGATCAATGAATCTGATAGTTTGGAACTGTAGAGAGTGCAACGAGGACGACTTTAGAAGAAACTTTAGAGCCCTAGTTGATTGGCACAAACCTCCTTTAGTAGCTTTGGTCGAAACAAAAATGAACGACCACCAGACCTTGCTAGAAAGTTTTCCATTCAATAACATGATCCAAGTCCCAGCCATTGGCAAGTCCGGTGGCCAGGTAATGCTTTGGGACGACGACATCCTAGAACTTGATGAGATATCTACACCAAAACAAGAAATTCATGCTATAGTAAAGGTACGTACTATAACATCCTCATGGCTCCTAAGTACAATTTATGTCGGGAAATATAGATGTTCTAGATCAATACTGTGGCAAAACCTTAAAACTATAAAAAATAACTACGATGGCAGCTGGCTCCTTGGGAGCGATTTTAACAAACTCCTTAGTGTAACAGAAAAATCAGGTTGGCATACCTCTTAATAAAGGTCGTGCCAATGATTTTTGGGACACCATAAATTTTTGTGAGCTAATTGACCTAGGATATGAAGGCAGTCGCTACACGTGGCTAAACAAGCACTTCAAAAATAAAAAAAGATCTTATCCTCAAAAGGCTCGATCGATTCTTAACAAATGACAGTTGGATACACCTGTTCCCAGATGTCACAGTACGACACCTACCCCGTACACACTCTGACCACTGTCCCTTCTCTCCCTCCTCCCTAGGCTAAACATAACCCTAACTAGGCCGTTCCGCTTTGAAACAATGTGGTCAAAAAGGCTAGAAGGAATTCAAAAATCACCGCACATAGCAAATTTCTCACAAAACTTGAAGAGAATCTATCCAAGGAATATAACCACTTATTTCAGATTGAATAAGATTTTTGAAAATTAAAGTCCAGAGTAACCTGGCTTAACGAAGGAGACGCTAACACAAAATTCTTCCACACTACTACACTAAATCGTAGAAGGTACAACGCTTCAAAAAGATAATAACGGTGGCTAGACTTCCGAAATCCATGAAATCATTATGTCGTACTTCCAAGAATTGTTCTCCACTAGTAAAACCTCCGTAGCAAAACCCCTCCCAGAAGATGATAAAAGACTTGCACACATGGACTACCTGGGTAAAAATTTCATACCCATAATTGAGAAAATCTTTACCACTATTAGATCTTTCAAACCCCTCAAAGCCCCTGGGCTTGACGGGCTTCACCCCTTCTTCTATCAAAGATATTGGGACATTGTAGGGAATTCAGTTATCAATCTCTGTCAAGATGCGTTTCAAACAGGACAAATTCCAACTGGAATAAACGATACACTCCTATGCCTAATCCCCAAAAAACAAAACTACTACATCATCATAGACTTTCGTCTAATTAGCCTTTGTAACACATCCTATAAAACTATAACTAAAATTATAGCCCGACGATTCAGACCCTTTATGGATAAAATAATCGGATCATTTCAATCCAGTTTCCTTAAACATAGGCAAACATCTGACAATACAATAATTGTCTAGGAGATAATTACCCACTACAAAAGAATGAAGGGAAAACATGTAAACTTGATCTTAAAATTTGACCTAGAAAAGACTTTTGACAAAATAGAATGATCTTTCCTACGAGAGGCCCTCCGCTTCTTTACCAAAAAACTTATCCAACTAATTATGTCTTGTGTCACAACTAGCCGAATAACAATTCTTGTTAATGGTGCTAGGACAAACTATTTTACCCCTACCAGGGGACTTAGGTAAGGGGACCCGATTTCCTCCTATCTCTTCATCATGTACATGGAGACCTTCTCCGTAAAAATAGAACATGAAGTATCCTTAAGGGACTGGAACTTTGTAAAAATAACAAGAAAAGGCCCTAGCATTTTTTGCCTATTTTTCATCGATGATCTAGTCCTTATGAGTCGGGTCAGGCTGGAAGACTGTGACAGCATTCTAAGAGTGATTAATGCTTTCAGCACAACATCAGGCCAAATCATTAACAAGGAAAAATCAAAGTTTCTATTCTCAAATAACTGCACCAGTGATCAAAAAGAGAAAATATCGAAAAAACTCAACATTAAAACAGGTCAGCACTTTGGGAAATACCTAGGTTTTCCAATCAACCAAGATCGCATCCACCCAACCAACTTTCAATTCCTTTTAGACAATATGATAAAGAAACAGTCAGGATGGAAAATGAAATATCTTAATATAGTTGGATGGACTATCCTTTCTAAAGCATGTCTAAATAACATTCCCAACCATGTTATGCAATTTACTAAACTACCCACGATGATAACAAACAAGATTGACCAAATCCAACAAAATTTTATTTGGGGTACCACAAAAGAAAAGAAAAAGCTCCACCTAATAAATTGGGACACAGTGACAAAACACAAAAGTGAGGGAGGATTGGGAATCCAAAAAGCTAGTCAAAACAATGTGGCTCTCCTAGCAAAATTAGCCTGTAGAGCACATGACAAACCCTCCTCACTTTGAGCATCCGTACTACTTAATAAATACACTAAGGAGAAAAAACTTAATCTGGATTCCCAAGCAAGCCCCAACAGTAGCAAAACATGGAAAGACCTTATATTAGGATAGAAAACTTGCCAAAAAAAGATGTGATGGTTCTTGGAAAACGAAAATCCATCTCCTTCTGGCACCACAAATGACTGCCAAATGACAAAACCCTAAGAGAACAAATCTAGAGACTCCTCAAGAAAAATGAACAACTCCTAAAAACAAGGGAAGAACTACCAACAAATGCCGAAATAAACTTTCAAGCTATATCATTCGAATTTTCCCAGGAAATCAGCCTCCAAATAGACAGTACATATAGATCCTCTAACAAAGAGGATTCGATAACTTGGAAGGCTAGCCCAAAAGGACTATTCTCTACCTCCTCAGCATATAAATTACTAGCCGATCACACACAAGTCCACTCACCAAGCAAATTTAGCTGGATATGGTCCCTTCACTGTCCAAATAAAATCAAGTACTTCCTATGATTTTGCCAACATGAGAGGATTCATACACGCAAATATCTCAACTCGATAGGCATCCTCAACTCCAATTTCTGCCATATCTACAACCATGATGAGACCATTGAACACATCTTCCTCGAGTGCAAAAATGAAAAAAAAATTATGGGAAACTTTAGGCATAAAAAATCAGCTCCCAAGCCCAAAACCACTTGAATGGCTCCAGAACATAAAAAATCTTATGAATAAAAAATTCTCCCTTCAACTGGAAAGATGTATTTCCCTTCTTCTTATGGAGCATCTGACTAAAAAGAAATGAGAATCTCTATCAAAATAAATGTGGGTTCGTATGCCCTAAATTCACCCTAAATCATGCAATTGAGTTCCTTACTCTCACCGGATATACCTCCTATAATAACCACCCAGTCATGCAAAATATCAGATGGACACCGCCACTAATGGGCTACAAACTAAACAGTGATGACTCATTCCATAACTGCAATAGCAAAAATGGCATTGGAGGAGTCATATGTAATAAATTTGAAAAATGAATAATAAGTTACACTGGAAACATCTATATGAGCAATCACATAATCACCAAACTCCTAGAACTGATACAAGGTCTTCGTATTGTTTTTAATAAAAAATCTAACTACCCTAGAAATCACGACAGACTGCAAGGAAATCATTGAAATTATCCAATCAGACCACCCCTTTTACACTAACTTTGTTCATGACTGCAGGTTACTCCTCAAGCAACTGGGGAATCCTCTCATTCAACATAGCTTCAGGGAAACTAACAAAGTGGTAGACACGCTGGCAAGGAAGGGATCAAAACTTGTGAAAGAAAATATTTTTTTGAGGATGAAAGTTCCACCAGTGTATGTCGAAGCAACGCTGGAAGCAAACAACCCCCCCCCCCCCCTTTCGCCCCCCCTAAAACTGACGGCAGTGACTGCCATTCCTATGTAATGATGAATATTATGTATTAATATATCAACTCCTTTTATTACCAAAATAAATAAATATGTTCATGTGCATACAATATATTTTGTGGCTATCATATATCATATATATATATATATAAGAGGATTGGGAGCCCGCCTACGTGACGTTCTCACATAATTCTTATTTATTTATTTTCTTAAATAATTTAATATTTTAAAAATCAATTAAATAGTCCAACGAAAGTTAAAAATACTCAAAAAACTTTGCTTATGATTAAACGGTACTTTCACCTGTCACAACCATTCAAAAAAGTCATAACCATTCAGAAAAGTCACAACCCTTCAAAAAAGTCACAAATTTTCAAAAAAGCCACGACCCTTCAGAAAAGTCACGATTCTTCAAAAAAAAAATCTCTCACATATATATAAAAGAGGATTGGGAGCCCACCTAAGTGGCGCTCTCACATAATATTTATTTATTTATTTTCTTAAATAATTCAATGTTTTAAAAATATATTAAATAGTTCAACAAAAGTTTAAAAAACTAAAAAAACTTTGCTTATGATTAAATGGTACTTTCACCTGTCACAACCATTCAAAAAAATCATAACCATTTAGAAAAGTCACAACCCTTCAAAAAAGTCACAACCCTTCGAAAAAGTCACACCTCTTCGAAAAAAGTCACAATCTTCAGAAAAGCCACGACCCTTAAGAAAAAAAGCTCTCACATAATCTTATTTATTTATTTTATTAAATAATTCAATATTTTTAAAATTAATTAAATAGTCCAACAAAAGTTTTAAAAAAAAACTCAAAAGGTGTCGCTTCTGATTAAACAGTACTTTCACCTGTCACAACCATTCAAAAAAGTCACAACCTTTCGAAAAAGTTATAACCCTTCAAAAAAATCACAACCCTTCAAAAAAGTCACAACACTTAGAAAAAGTCATCACCATTCAAAAAAGTCGCACCTCTTAAAAAAAGTCACAAATTTTTGTAAAATTTACAACCCTTCGAAAAAGTCACAACCTTTTGGAAAAGTCACAACCATTAAAAAAAGTCACAATTTTTCAAAAAAGCCGCGACCCTTCAGAAAAGTCATGATCCTTAAAAAAAAAGTCACAACTCTTTAAAAAAAGTCATAATCATTCGAAAAAAGTCACCATTCTTCGTAAAAGTCACAATTTTTTGAAAAAGTCACAAGCCCTCAGAAAAGTCACAACCCCTAAAAAAAAACACAACCCTTTGGAAAAGTCATAAGCATTCAAAAAAGTTGTAACCATTCAAAAAAGTCGCAATCCTTCGAAAAAGTTACAACCCTGTGGAAAAGTCACAACCATTCAAAACAGTCACACCTATTCGAAAAAGTCATAACTTTTCGAAAAAGTCACAACCCTTTGGAAACGTTACAACCATTCCAAAAAAGACTCTTTGAAAAGGTCACAATTTTTTCCAAAAAAGTCACAATCCTTTGAAAAAGTTACAAGTATTCAGAAAAGTCACAACCCTTTGGAAAAGTCACAACCATTTGAAAAAGTTACAACTCTTCGTAAAAGTCACAATTTCTCAAAAAAGTTATAACCCTCCAGAAAGTCACAACCTTTGGAAAAAGTAATAAGCATTCAGAAAAGTCACAACCCTTCGAAAAAGTCACAACCCTTTGGAAAAGTCACAACCATTCGAAAAAGTTACAACTCTTCGTAAAAGTCACAATTTCTCAAAAAAGTCACAACCCACCAGAAAGTCACAACCTTTGGAAAAAGTAACAAACATTTAGAAAAGTCACAACCCTTCTAAAAAGTCATAACCCTTCAAAAAAGTGACAACTCTTCAGAAAAGTCACAAATCATCGAAAAAGTCACAACTCTTTAAAAAAGTCATAATATTTTGAAAAAGTCATAACCTTTTGAAAACGTTATAATTTTTCAAAGTGAAAAATTATCTGCTTTCAATGTAATAGAATATAATTAAATAAATATAATGTAATATAAAATATATACTGAATTAATTTTTAAGTTGGGGGTATTATAGTAACCTCTTTAGAAAAGTAACAACCCTTCAAGAAAGACACAATTCTTAGGCAACGCCACAACTTTTCGCAAAAGTTACAATCCTTCGAAAAAGTTAAAACCCTTCGAAAAAGTCAAAATCCTTCGAAAAAGCCACACCTCTTTGCAAAATTCACAACTCATTGGAAAAGCTACTATCTTTCAATGTGAAAAATTATATGTTTTCAATATAATATAATATAATTAAATAAATATAACATATAATATAAAAAAATATATTAAATTAATTTTTAAGATGGGTATTATAGTAATTTAACATTCAAGTTAGAGAGTACAAACACTATTGAAAAATAATTATGTCGAGAAATAATGTTATAATCCAAAAATATAATTGAAAATAACAAGGAATTTAGCAATATTACATTAATAAAAGTTCTTGAGATAAATCTATAATGCTAAATTTTTTATATGAAAGAACTTAATAACTTTAGAGTATTTTATTAATTTTAATATTAAAATATATAAATTTAATTATATTACGTATGACCGCACGAAGCGTGGACCAATTACCTAGTATATATATAAAAGAGAATGGGAGGCCCGCCTGCGTGGTGCTCTCACATAATTCTATTTATTTCTTAAATAATTCAATATTTCAAAAATCAAATAAATAGTCCAACATAAGTTAAAAAACTCAAAATGCGTCATTTCTAATTAAACGGTACTTTAGCCTGTCACAATCATTTGAAAAAATCACAACCATTTAAAAAAATCAGAACCTTTCGAAAAAGGCATAATCTTTCAAGAAAGTCACAACCCTTCGAAAAAGTCATAACCCTTTGAAAAAGTCATAACTCTTTGAATTAAAAAAAAATCGTAACTCTTTGATAAAGTCACTCTCTCACATAATTCTATTTATTTCTTAAATAATTCAATATTTCAAAAATCAAATAAATAGTCCAACATAAGTTAAAAAACTCAAAAGACGTTGTTTCTGATTAAACGGTACATTAGTCTGTCACAACCATTCGAAAAAATCACAACTATTTAGAAAAGTCACAACATTTCAAAAAAGACATAACCTTTCAAAAAAGTCACAACCCTTCGAAAAAGTCATAATTCTTTGAAAAAATCATAGCTCTTCGAATTCAAAAAAATCGTAACTCTTCGATAAAGGCACAACTCCTTGAAAAATTCACAATTCATAGCTCTTAAAAAAAGTCACAAATTTTCAAAAAAGTCATAACTTTTCAAAAAAGTCACAACTCCTTGAAAAAATCACAACCCTTCAGGAAAAAGTCACAACTCTTCAAAAAAGTCACAACCCTTCGAAAAAGTCACGACACTTTGGAAAAGTCACAACCATTCGAAAAATTTACAATTCTTCGAAAAAGCCACAATTTTTCAAAACAGTCACAACCCTTCGAAAAAGTCACAATCCTTCAAAAAAGTTACAACCCTTTACAAAAGTCACAACCATTCCAAAAAGTCACAACTCTTCGAACAAGTCACAATTTTTCAAAAAAGTCACTATCCTTCGAAAAAGTCACAATTCTTCTATGTGAAAAATTATCAGTTTTTAATATAATATAATATAATTAAATAAATATAATATAAAATAATATACTAAATTAATTTTTAAGTTGGGGGTATTGTAGTAACCTCTTTAGAAAAGTCATAATCTTTCGAAAAAGTCACAACTCTTAGGAAAAATCACAGATCTTTGAAAAAGTCATAATACTTTGAAAAAGTCATAACCCTTCGAAAAAGTTACAACCCTTCAGAAAAGTCACAATCCTTCAAAAAAGTCATAACTCTTTGGAAAAGTCACAACCATTCGAATAATTCACAACTCTTTAAAAAATTCACAATTTGTCGAAAAAGTCACAACCATTCGGAAAAGTCACAACCCTTTAAAAAAATCACAACCATTTGAAAAAGTCACAACTCTTCAAAAAAGCTACAATTCCTTGAAAAAGTTACGACCTTTGAAAAAGTCAAAATCCTTCTTTAATCCTGACAACGTTTAGATGATTCCTCAAAAAATTGATTTTAATCCAGGATCCCTGGCAAGACAATATATTCAAAAGGAATTTTTAAATGATAAATGGAACAAGTTTAAAACTTGGTTTT
>JBCEWC010007651.1:0-21114 GCA_038996855.1 Solanum aculeatissimum | reverse complement strand
GCCTATGTCACTAATGACATAGGCCAATATATAATGTCAACAATTTGTAATGTGAAACCATAAGTTTGGCCAACTACTAAAGTAATGTGAAACCATAAGTTTGGCCAACTACCAAATCTTAATTTTCACATTTGCATCATTTTCTTTTTGTGTCATACCCAATTCATTTGCATTCACATCTTTTTTTTTCAAATATGAACTAACAATAATTATATTCATCGTTTCTTTATTTTCACTTAACTCATTTATTCAGGTCATTTCAAAAGATCAAGATCTCAATATCTGATACACTCTTTCAGTATTGATAAAGATTGAAATCTCTAATATTTCACAAATTCATGAAATATTCATAAAGATCAAATAAATTTCAAGGAGGTCCATATTATCAAATACGACACAATGGGCCTTGAATCATGGAGAAATCTTAAGAGAGATATTCTCTTGAATCGTGGAGAAATCTCTTGAATCATGGAAAAATCTTAACAGGGAATAATAGAATTGTACTTTTATTGTATTTTTCATGTATTTAAAATTTATTGCGAACACTTTGGCTTGTTAGATAGAATGATTATCAGCTTGAATATTGTAAAATGAGCATAAATATAAAGTATAAAGAGAAAGAACCGAGGGTCCAGTAGTTACAACAAATGAAACGGGTCAACTATTTATATGTTACAAAGATAATACACTAGCCGATGAAAGCTCCACTCGAGTCCTAAAGTACCAGAATGCAAGTCATAAAATTGATGCCCTCTTTCTGATGGACATTGGGTTGAACCTTAAAAAAAAAAAAGAATCAACTATAGGAAGATGTTGTTAACTATCTGAACAGTGCACAAATCTTGATAATAAAAGATTTCTTGCAGTGGTTTCTCAACAACTTTATAATGTGAGGCAAGAAAACTGGAAAGACTATGGAAAAGATAGTAAAGAAGAGAGAAATTCCCCGGTTAGGCGTTATGGCAGACATCACAGTATCATAAGTTGCTATCAAGGCAACAAGTGAGACCTGCAGTTCCAATTGCAAAGGAAATCCTACGGTGAGGAAATTTATTGTGTGCAGGGACACGAAAAAACCGATGGAGTTGAAAACCAAGAACAAGCCGTAGGAGATTGGATTGTTAGTTCCCATCACTGACTGTCCTGCAATATGTGGCACTGACATTATGCTATCACTACTGGTGCTGTTAATGTTATCAGGCCAGTAAGTGTCCTGCCAAACGCCTCCTGGTGGACTAAATACTGTTTGATAAGTTGCTGTTGCGATAAGAATAGCTATCACAAGAAGGGTGTCTCTTACTTTTCCTGGACAATCTCTGGTTTTATTGTATTTGAAGAAATCCTGAAGCCTCTTAGAACGAGATCGAGGCCCCTCCCTTCTTTGCTCTCTGCTGGGCTCATTTAATGGATCTTGAACTGGAACAACCCAAGATTGTGGAAAACCTCCTTGTTGCAAAGATTGCAAGCTTTCAGCAGATAAAGCACCATATGCTCTTAGAATTTCCTCAATATCTCTATCTCCAGATTCCTTAAGTAGTACCTCCAAAGGTGTAAGGCCGCCTTTGTTCAAAGAGTTGACCTCAATAGTGCCTTTAGCTACAAAATTTTCGTCGAGCAATAGATCAACAACCTGGATGATCATTTCTCTTATCTGTTATTGAAATTCGAAAGTTGGTATGATGAGTTAAAAGAGGCATAATGAAGATACTTACCTCATATTGCTTAGTTGACGCAGCAAGATGCAAAACAGTGTTTCCTTGGATATCCTTCTTGTTTAAAAGACCATACTTGCTAAATTCTTTGAGATTCTCAAGTAATAATTTGAAAGCTTCAAACTGATGATTCTTGACTGCTAAATGAAGACAAGTCTCGCCACGAGCAGTCACTTCTTCAGCAGAGTCCGGAGAAACCACAAGAAGCTCCCTCATGACATGTTTTCTGCCTTTGATTACTGCATAGTGAAGGGGAATTCTTCTGTCCTTCCCCTTGAGAAGGCATAGATTACGGTCAACGTTCAAAAGCTCCTTCACAATCTCTATATCTCCATTTGCTGAGGCAATATGCGAAGGGCTGAAACCATCCTGGTTTACTTCTCTTGCAAATTCTGGCTTTAGATGAATGATCTCCTTAGCAAACTCAAGATGGCCACTCAAACAAGCAATATGCAGGGGAGTTTCATTATCTGCTAATGAAGCTGCGCTGAGCAGAAAAGGGACTTCTTTGATCAAGCTTTGCAAGTGATGCACATCTCCTTTTTGAGCAGCCTCCCTCAGCCTTCTGTCCATCAATTCTACCAAAGAATTATGCAATTTTTTTGGTTTTAAGTTTCTTTCATCAAGTTGTGTT
This sequence comes from Solanum aculeatissimum, assembly GCA_038996855.1. Taxonomy (NCBI): domain Eukaryota; kingdom Viridiplantae; phylum Streptophyta; class Magnoliopsida; order Solanales; family Solanaceae; genus Solanum; species Solanum aculeatissimum. The sequence goes on along the minus strand of JBCEWC010007651.1, from coordinate 18,768 downwards.
CAGCACAAAGGAATATCTCAGCTTTGAAAATCTCAAATTCAACTCTTTTAGTATGAGAAATATGATAGTTGGGTTCAGTTGACTTGTTTAGGATGAGAGCTTTAATCTTGAATTAATAATTTTTGGCAATTCTCGTGTTTATACTTTAAGAAGAATGTTAGTTATCAATAAGTCATTCTCCTTGATATTTAAATTCAATATGCCAAGCAACTTATGTTCACATTTCATCTGGTGAAAAGGTCAATGAAGTTTATATAATTGAAATCGTACCTAATGTATTGGATGAGACATTTGGAGCTTTATGTATTTCTTAATCGTCTGTTTAGATATGTAAGCAAATTCAAAGTCAATGATAATGTATATAATTGTTGTGCTAAAATTATCAAATACTTTGTTGAATGGACCAATTAATTCTGATCACTTTGATTGTACTCCCTCCCTTCATTTTTTGCTTATTCACTTGGGATTTTGCACACCCTTTAAAATAACAATGATTAATATAAATCTTACATCTAGAAAAATGATTCGAAGAATAAGTAATTAATGTTGAAGGTAAAAAAAAAATATTTTTTTTTACATGTTAAAAGTAACAAGTAAAAGTGAAAAATTATTTTTGAAATGATGAACAAGTAAAAGTGAACTGAGGGAGTATCTTTTAAGAACTTTCTTCTTGAATTTGGTCTTCAGCTACACCTTTGAACAGGTGTATAAGAAACAATTGACAACTGTCTGCACTCTGCAGCCAATACTGAAATTTAAGTAATCCTAATATTCAAGGTGGTTAGCAAATTCAAAGTCAATGATAATATAGAATCCTGAATTCAAAACCTGACACAGGTTGGTCTTTATTTGAGAGTTTGTTTAATACTCCTATTGAAAGGTCAAGAAAACATGTCAAGCTACTTCCACGTAAGATCATTTATAAGCAAATTCACTAGGATATTTTAGCTTGTATCAGTATGAAACCTATCCATAGGTTCATTTTCAATTAACCAGGAATGATTGGACGAAAAAATATCTGAAAGTGAGATTGTAATAAATATTATAAACAATTTTAATTTGGAATCTCCAACACAACCTCAAAAGAAGAACAAGATTCAGGAAGATGCTGTTCAAGTAGCTGCCCAGTGTATAAATGTTGATAAGAATCTAGCTTTCTTGCAAAAGAGGATCTTCTTTGATCAAGCTTTGCAACTGATGAACATCTCCCTTTTTAGCACCTCCCACAGACTTCTGTCCATTAGTTATACCAAAGAATTATGAAACCTTTTAGCTGTTTCACCTCTGAATTCTAAAAATCAATCTGCAGACTTTAGTTTCTTTCATCAAATTGTGCTCACCACTGTAGAATATCTCAGCTTTGAAGATCATGAAGTTCAACTTTTCTAGGATAAGGAAAGAGAAAAGAGTTGACTTACATAACCTTCAATATGGAGTATAATATTCTGAACTCACTTAATATTGATGTGGTCAATCAGATCAGATAATGATTTTTCTCTAATAATAATTGACCCTGCATCTTGTGGCTACTATACTATTTGCTACGTCTTCTTTTCTTACAACCGCTTTACCACCACGAGGTAAAAATAAACCCCAGACTTCATTGGAAAATTTCACTTGGTATGTTGTTGGTATAATATTTCTTACTTGCCTTTTGTATTTCTAGCTGTGCTCAACAAAATAAAGACTCTTTCACACAAACTTGATCAGCAACAATATAGAATATCCTGGTTGCCTCCTTTTTTCACTATCTATATTGTTTTATTTTCCCGTATAGTATCTTCCCTTTTTTCACCACTACTATCCACCGTAAATTAAATAGGTTCAACTAAAAACAACCAAGATTTGCGACACTAGTCCTTATTAATTAGACCGAGTATAGAATTTGAACCAAAGCTAGTAAGTTGGACCAAATCCTTTTGAAGTTAATGAGTTTGAAGTCCTTAATAATTTATATATATTGAATGAATTTATTTTAAACTCTCTTTTTAACTAGATAGCTTGCTATCTGTGTATACATATGTCAGGGGTCAAGTTTTAACCATATATTTGCCTCAACGCGAAAGATAAGCAGGTTACTAATGTTGTTGTTGGCATTGATCGACATTCACATGATTTTGGAAAAGAAAATGGAAACGAAGCTCATGTTCCACTGCTCTAGCAATAGTTGAAAATATGTACAATTCAATATTTGTTTAGAAAAGCAAAATGAACTTCACTCTTCTATTCCGATACATAAAGTAATCAAAACCCATCAACCTTGAGACCCATCAAATTGGCAGGCGCACTAGAATTCTGCCTGGTGGTCTGTCACAACAGCATAGTCATGCTTCAAAATTTTGCTTGCCTTGAGAAATATACCCTTCATTTAGGGGTCGCATCACGCTAAACACTTCCGATCAGCTATTCCACTACCTAAGCAGGGGACCAACCACCAAACATTGAACAGATCAATTCAGGCCCTCTCTACTCAAAAGCAAGCGATGAAGACAGGACAGCAAGACAGAACAAAAGTATTTGTGAGCTGTTAATAAAGGCATTTATCATGTATGACATTGTCTTCGACAAAATAAAGCAAGACTAACTTGCAGCATTACCATTGAACAATTACACATTACAGCAAAACCGAAACAACAAACCTACGGGCAATGTCTATTGTGCTTCCCAGAAAGGTTCTCCAAGAAACTAACAATCAAAAATAACACTTTCTCCAAGAGAGAACTTTTTCCAGAGACTTGATCTTGAAAACGAGCTTCCATGGCTTCCACGTCAATAATCTTCAATAATTGACTTCAACTCATATCATGTCCATGCCCCCTAGAAACGTTGAGGGGGAAACTAAGGCAGGGAGAGGGGAGTAAGTTTGATCTTTGGTTATCCTAAATGAACTGCAACACCTCATACATTTACAAGGCAATTCACATTCATGAAGAGATCCAAATTTCTACTTCCTGATAACAGCAAGAGGCAGTAAAAGCAACTCCTCTGTATTAGACCCACAAATCACTACATTTACGGAAAAGGTTATTTGTACCATTCAAATATTACCATATCAAAAACAATTTGGGACCCAAACTCTTTGTATTTTGTAACAAAACTATGTATAGAACATGGTTCATTGGTATCATTTCTTACAGTGTGATATTTGTGTTCAGCCAAGGCACTTAGATAGTGCACTGGTATAGTTTGTTACCGAATACAGATATAATGGCTGTGTACTGACATGCATTTAGTAAAAGAACAAGCAGGATTATGATCACTCTCATGGCAAGGAGAGTCTATCCAAGTGTAAATTTTCCTCAATTACTGCTTCAGCTCAAGTAAATGGCTAACAGATTAAGTCACAGAAGGGACACAGCTCATTTCCCAGTTATCCTTTCCTTTTCCTATTCTCTTTGAAGTGGTTGTGGCACACCAAAAATGGCTGGCCACAAAATTGCTTTTCTAGCAGCAGAACCAAAAACAAAAACTTAATTTCCAAAGTACAATTGTATATCTAGCAATGGAGTATTGCAATTACAAACTCCTGTAAGCAACATTATTATAGACATTGACCAAATTAAACAGGCACAACAAACTACTAACAATGACTCCAATGTCAGAATCCTGATTTAAACACATTGCATTACATAGTTACCGCAATAAGTATCACCAATGCTAGCACAAATTCATAACAAAAAGCTGCTACATCAATGAAGTGATAAGTTCATACTCCAGCATTCTTCTGCTACTCAGGTAAATACCAAGATGGAAGGGAAAGGCAAGCTCACAAAATTCGGGAAATAAGCATATGATTCAGTTAGCATTCTACAATTCAATGCTGCAAAAGATCCACCAAAAAAGAGAACTTTATCACACAGCTCATACCAATCTAGCATTCAGGAGTAGGCATTCGCTTTGCCTTCTTATGTTTCTTCTCCGACAATGCCTCAGCAAACGCCTCCACAATCCTTTGCTGTGACTCGAGCATCATCTCAGTTCTTTTCATTTCCATGTCCATTCTCATCCTTTCCAACTCTCTCGCCACGTCCATCTTCATCCTCTCCATTCTCACAAATCCGTCCCCTAATACCTTTATCGCAGCCACCATTTCCGCCATTGGGTCCCCCTTTTTCTTCTCCCCCACTCCTTCACCAGCAACCCTTTTCCCCAAATCAGCCTTCTTCACAAAGCCATCCCTGAACATCTTACTAGACTCAAAATTATCAGGGGTTTCAAATCCAGAATCCTCAAATCTTCTATAAGGCTTCGCCATTGGAGGAGCTAACCCGGGCATCCCAGGTATCCGGATCCGAAACCCACCTCCTCCATTACTCACAACCCCTTGGAAACTACTCCGATTACTGGTATTCCCATTGTTGCCATACAAATCCTCTACAAGTTTAACGCTGTTTTGATGGTAATCTCCTACATCCTCATCAGCTTCATCATCACTGGGCGGTGGAGAAACAGCGTTAGGACCTCTCTCCATCATATCCATACGCTTGAAATGTACCCAAGCAGAGCAATAACGATGAGATCGAACCCCACCATAAGGAGCAGCCCGTTGGATTTCAGCACGATAACGTTTCCGAAGCTTCTCCATCTTATGCCGGCACTGCACAGCGGTCTTCGGTGGATCAACAGGGCATCTAGAACCAACATCATCAGCAACCTCCTGCCAGTGATTAACCCGGAGGTTCCCCCTGCTTAGAGAATACCACTTATCCCTGTAAGCATCGATGAGTGCTATTGTCTCCTCATGTGACCAACACGGTGGCGGAAGACGGCGAGAAGCCACCGCAACTGTCACGTTAGCTGAAGGCAGAATCTGTGCTGGGGTAACGTTAGAGAAATCTTGGGTTGATGGAGATAGAGTCGCCATTGTGAGTTACAAAATCTCAAATCTCTGTCAAAGAGTAAACACCCAGAATTACTTAACGGGTTGAGATCGATCAAAAGTTTGTAATTAAGATGGAGGGAGTAAAAAGGAAGAGGAGGGTGGTGGGCGGCGGAGGAGGAGAGCGGAGGCATAATGAAAGAATGTTTAGGTTAAAAGGGGAGATGTAGAGAGAGAGAGAAGAGGCCACCGCTAAAGGTGTTAGGGTGGGGGTGGCTAACGTGCGCGGGAGGCGTACTAATGTTGACCGAGTGCTTGCTGCGTTCGGCGCCCACCGCCCAACAAGGCGTCAGCTGGCAGAGGCGTTTGTGTGGCCTACAAAGATGTAAGGAGTAAATATTTATGGGCTTTTGCGCGTTTGTTGGGGGCGGAGGTGGGCGACACACCTTTAGTAGAGGGCTCATTTTGGTTTCTTCTCGTTTGCCTAATGCGCTCTCTCTCTTTCTTTGTTTTATGATGACGTATCACATGTTGATGGCTTTTAACTCAAAGTTTTCGGGCTATTCATTTTTCCAATTGCAAGGCATCTGTGCAAACTGAGGTTATTATGGTATTTAACCAATTTTAAAGATTTTTTTTCTTATTTTAACAATTAGGGATCGTATTGTGGTTGGTTAGAGTTTTGCAAATATTTATGTCACCCTTTTTTTTTTAGTCCTTTAAAGTTCATTTTTTTACTCTTGATAAAATGAAACTCAATCACACAAATATCTAAGAATCGTTTTAGACCACAAATTTCAAAAGTGTTTCTCTTTTTCCTTAAACATAGTGTCAAGTCAAAGGGTACCACATAAAATGAGATACAGGGAGTATTATTTTATGCAAATATTAGTTATACAGAGATTAAGTATTTATGTATTAATTATTCCACCTTCTAACGTACATAAAATAATGCATAAATTTTCTCATAACTTATGTGTGTGTTCGTTATGCGAGTTTTTAGATTGTCAATCAAAAGTCATATTAATATTATATATGAATAACTTATTTCTTATCTATCTATCAAACGTCGTATAAGTTGTTCGAAAAATTAATGCATGGTTAACTTAGATCTTATCAGTGTTTTAAAGAACGTTTTCAGGGGTGAGTCTTGAGGAAGGACATACTAAAATACTTCAGTAGCGGTGTTCATCGGGCAGTTCGACTAGGTTTTGTTTATTATCGATTCAATTTATCGATTTCCAATTTTTAAATATGTTAAACCAATAAGATATTTTTTATTGGTTTATTGATTTTTGGTCCTTAATGGTTCGATTTTCGATTTATCCAATAAGAAAATGCTCATAAAATAAATATATGACTTCTCTAATAATTTGATGTGATACGGTAAAGCAAGAAAATCAATTGTAAATGACAGAATGCTTTTGAAAATATTTGTTGAGCACCTAAACTTAATAATATGTAATATTTGACTTCATATTCTTATTTACTTTTTTTTCTTGAAAGAATGCTTATACATTGGAAACCAAGCAGATACATGACTTATGAGTATCGATATAGCGTCACGTGATGTTAAAATATTAATATTTAATATTTATGAAGGGATAAAGTAGTAAATTATTATAGTCTTGATGGGTTATCGTTTTACCCAATAACCAATACTAAAAATCGAAATAGAATTGATAACCCGATAATTTTTTTTGTAAAATTACTAAAAACTCGTTAACCTAATAAACAATACTCCCTCCGTCCCATTTTATGTGGCACTTTTTCCTTTTTGGTCTGTCCCAAAAAAATGTCACCTTACTCTAATTGAAAACTGTTTAACCTTTAAAATTCTCTTTTTACCCTTAATGAAATGATTTTCAACCACACAAATATCTATGAATGAATTTAGACCACAAGTTTTAAAAGTCTTCTTTTTTTTTCTTAAACACCGTGTCAAGTCAAAGGGTGTCACATAAAATGGGACGGAGGGAGTAACATTTTTTCAATTCGATTTTTGCACACCCCTACACTTCACGGCATAAATTGAAGGCACAAATCCATGGGGCATACGTCTTAAATTTGGGGCATAAGTCTCGAACGTAAAAATGCAAGTTTCGGGCGTAAAAATGCACTCTGGGCATTAATTTTTATTATTTTAAAAGTATTTTTGCAATAAATCATTTTTTTTGTTATGGTTATAATGATATTTATACTTTATACTATCATATTTTTTTCAAGTTGTACAATATTTTTTAAAATATATAAGAAAATAATAAAGCAACTCTCATAAATAATTTTTTAGATAATCGTGTCTCAAACTAATATAATAGAAATTTCATAACATTATGTTTCTTAGGTAACTTTATTCATTTTTTGTAATTATTCTTACTCTTTTTATTCTTTCCTTGTTTGAAATATATAAACAATAACCAATGGAAAATATTAATTGAGGGTGGAAAAGATTAGTAAATGTGAAGATGCATGATGATTTTATTTTGAAAATTATCTCAGCTATTATCATTTTTTTGTGTTGTTATTTTTCTCAAATAACAATTATAATATTTTTTTATATTATTGGTGATTTATTTAAATTTATTTGCAGAATTATTGAAAGTTTTATTCGTATTTATTTTTCTTAATGTTAACATTATAAAATTTAAGATATATGGATATATGCCCCGTAGATCCATGGAACTTACGCTTTGTGTCTCAGACTTATGCCTCGCCCCATACTATATAAAATGTCTCACCTCGCACCCCATTGGATCTTATCCAGCTACCTAACAACCCATTTATGGTATTAGCAAAGCTTATTTAATTTGATCAAGTTTGATTGGTTAAAATAGAGGTGCAACCAAGATTAGGAGTTTAGGAATTCTAAAGAAGAGAAAAATATTGTAAAGCATATGTTTTTAATACAAATATAGAGTCTACAGAAAAGCTATTGGGTTCGTCCGAACCCATGAATTCTCACTTAGCTCCGCCTCTAATAAAAAGTATCTACTTTTAAAAAAGAGCAAAAACTTATTTTTAGAGAGAAATAGAGATGTTTGGCCTATATGTCATTGTTATAAAGATTTAACAAGGACATAGAAATTCAGAGAAATACAGCTCTAAGAATAAATTCAAATATATAATCCTTCAAGCTTGGCTAACCAGTGAAGTGTGGGCTGATGTAACTTTGTGTGGATGGAAATAATCTGCTGAACGTGAAATGTTGAGAGCAAAGACCATTAAGAATGGTATGCCCACACAAAGATAATAGCAGAAGTATGTTGGCAACTTGATCATTAGACAACTTATGTAAGTTATCCCAATGGCAAAAGCAGAGAATACCAGCTCAAGTCTCATGGGAAATGCCCTCGTAACGATATGAAACACGTGGAGGCTGATGAAGAACCCGAGTGAGTTGAAAAACAAGAATATATGTGATGAATAGTGAATCAGGTGATCAGCTTCAATTTGGTAATTAGGCTGTTGCTGTTGTTGTAAGTTGCCAGGAGGATCAAGAGCAGCTTGAAATGTGAGCATAGCAATGAGCATCGGCATAACAACCAGTACTTCTCTTACGGATTCTGGGCTATCTCTATCCTTGTCATACTTTAGGAAATCTACTATCCACCCAGTCTTCATTTTTTGTCTAGGCATTACCTGTTTGAGACAGTAATTAAGTAAATAAAAGCGCGTGATGAGGGAACGTTATGTAAGACGTTACCTCCCCATGTTGTCTGTTTGATGCACAAACATGATTACATGATCTGATTGGTATTCCTGCCACGTCTGTGGCCTTAAGGGCTCCTGCTTGTCGAAGAAAGTCCTCAATTTCCCTATCGCCAGCTTCACTTTGGGAAAGAAAAAAGACATCAAGAGCTGTGAATTCCATTTTGTTCAAAGAATTCACTCCAACTCCCCAACTTGCTGCTAAGCTCCCATGCAGCAAGAGATCCACCACCTGAAATATCATTAAGTTGTATTTAAACACAAGAAGCATGCTAATTCATGTTTATGTTTATACATGTTGAATTCGTATGACTTCTTAGTAAAAATCCTGGCTCCACTATTGTATATTACTATAAATGAGTTGTGGACACGAAAGTAGAGCATACTAGCAAATGGCTAATATGAAATATACTTACCTCGTGCTGTTTCCTAGCAGCTGCAAGGTGCAAGACACTATTTCCTAGCTCATCCTGTTTGTTAAAGACGTCCATCTTGTTGAACGTCTTGATATGCTTGATCAACACTTCCAGCGCTTCAAACTGCCCATTCTTGACGGCAAGATGGAGCGCAGTTTCTCCCCGCGATGTCACAACTTCAATGGATTCAACACAGGCAGAGAGCAATTCTTTCATGACATCCACTCTGCCTTTGATAACAGCACAGTGAAGAGGAATCCTCCTCTCTCTGCCCTTCACAAGGCACAAACCAATGTTCACATTTAGAATCTCCTTGACAATTTGTACGTCCCCATTGGCAGCAGCAATATGCAAGCAACTGAAACCATTCTGATTTAGCTCCCCTGCTAGTTCTTTCCTCAACTTGAGGAGCTCTTTCACAAAATTGAAGTGGCCACCCATACAAGCGAGATGCAGGGGGGAATCACCATCAATTAAGCCAATGCGGCGAATGATAATAGGATCAGATCTTAATAGCTCCATCAGATCATCAACGTTTCCGGTTCTAGAAGCATCAAATAGCCTATTATCCATGCTAACTTTCGCTAAATCAAGCTATATCAAACTCCAGTTTCAATTTTAGTGCCTCGAATGCTCAAGCACTCGTGTTTATTTATAGTGGTACTAAATACTAAGGTGGGGCTCTAGTAGACTACAACAACAACATATCCAGTGGAATTTCACAAGTGGAGGATAATGTACGCAGACTTTACCACTACCTGTAGAGAGGTTGTTTCCTGGGAACCCTCGTCTCAAAAATTCATAAGCAAAATAAACTAATACGAAAAAAGGGAAAGGAAAGGAAAAGGGAACAGGAAGAACAACTAATAACGAAAAGTACATGATAGTGTGTTAATACGATAAAAATCAACATATATATAACAAATAATAACAACTCAGGATATAAAAACACGACTAATTCTACTACCCTACTATACCCTAAGTCCAGACAACAACCTAATCCTACTAACCTATTAGTCTGACATCAGTGAGATCAAGTTTCGCATTGATCTAGTAGAGTGCATTTGAAAAAACAACACATGTATTAACTTTATGTATTATTAGTACCTTATTTGGTATACTTTTTTTATTTATGTATAATTAATATTTACTTTTGTTATAGACTCTAATACATGAAAATTCATGGTATTAGTAACGCAAAGAGCATGCATTAGCATGATTTAAACCAAAAAAGAATAGAAACTATGCAATACACAAGGATATTTAACATTTTAACTCGCCAAACATGGCATAAGAAATAAGCTAAGCATTACTAATTCAGGCATAATTTTAATACAAGCATTATCAATACACCTTTAGCACTATTTTTCTACACCCTACCAATCGACCCCCAAGTAACAATAATAAATGGACTTTCCTTTTTTTGTCTTAATTATAGCCTATTTAGTCAAAATTCTCAGAAATCAAAAGGAAAATATGCATTATTGAGCAGTAATAGAAGTTTTTAAAAAGGTGAGACAAACAACTGCTCTTTACACTTTTCAAATTGATTAGCAATACAATTACTTTCCAAAAGTACTTTTTTCCGACAGATATTTTTCAAAATTAGCATTAAGTTTGAGACAAACTAGCTATCAATGTTTGTCAGTTCGGACTTGGTATACCCTCTTAGGTCAAAATTTCCTTTCACGTTTTCTGAAATCCAAACTACCATATTTATTTTTGCTTGACTGAACGTGATTGACTTACTAGTAGTATCTTTAAGCTTGTGCAGTCATGAATCGTGATCTTAATTGAGCACAAAAAAAGTCATTGAGTAGTTGACCTTTTCTGCTTCCCACTAAATACGTCAAGACTTCTAAGTCGAGTTTAAGATTGAAAAGACAGGAATAATACAGCACAACTGCATCTTTTGTCAGTACTACTGAGTCCGTCTTCTACGTAATATTGGGGGCAAACAAGTTGAGACAAAAGTCGCAATGCAAATTTACAAGCATGTTACTGATTAGTGATTACTAAATTCTGTACTTAATGTATATGAATGTATCCAAAAATAGGCTCGTTCTCGAAAACACTGTACAGGTATATTGTTCCAAAGCTACCAAACAGATTTTTTAAAATAGGAAACGGACCCCAACTGGAGCAAGCCTGCAACTGTAACATCAAAATCAGTTGACAAAATGCAATTATGGCACAAGCAAAGGAAAGCAGCTCAAATATCTGGCTGGTGCCACTAGCTACTAATTTACAAAACTTTTAGCACTTCATCGCTCTACCAGTTTCATGAACTACCATAACTCTTCAATAGTAGAAGTTATAAGACTACCACTTCATCTTAGTAAAAAGGGTACACTGATCACTTTAAAATGCATTCTTTTCCAAGGGCAGAGAGCATCCAGTAATGGAAGAGCAGAACAGTGCAAATCTTCAGATTGCCTTGTCCTCACGCTTATAAGAATGAAGTATCTCAATAAAATCAACTTCAACACGAGCTGTCAGAAATAAATGTAATGTGATTTGTGCGCACACATGTACAGCAAAGCGTGAATCCATCAGAACAACAATATTTTATGCCCAACGATAAGAACTTCATAGCAGCTCAAAATCCAAGGACTAAAGCAATAAAACAGAAGTACCAAGACAAGAAGCACAGAGAATTCACAATTATGGGGTTCAACGAACACACATCATAAATCAACTTCTTTCTTCTGCTCAAGAACAAGGTTGGTTTAGTAAATTAAGCAACTGACGAACAAATAAATTTCTTCCTTTTGCTTCAGGATTGCATTATCTGCCAAAGTATATCTAACTGAATACTTATTTTCCCTTCACTACAATCATCCGCACCGTCAATAGCGATGTTGATGATATTTCAGAATGTGTGTCAATCCATCAACTAAAATATGATACCAGATATTTTGATCACGTAAACAAATCTCTTTTTGACACTGCATTCTATAGCAGTCCAGAAGGCTATATAACCTTGTGAAAAGAAGATCCAACAACTGGTGTCAGAAACGATTCTATGACCCTCAACCAATATATCCAAGAGGATGTTAACCATATAATAGATAACTTTGACTTTCATAAACCATTTGGCTCTTGAAATTATCAAGCAGCGTACCTCCTCTATTATTCCAGTAAATTCTTACATGGAGATACCATAATAAAATATTGCAAGTTTAAACACCAGAGTGTCTGCGTACTCTAAAAAGCTCAATCTTCCTTACAGCGGGAAAGGACAGATGTCTCTTATCCCCCCCGAGTCGAATCCAACATGCTCTTACAACCTAAAACTAAGATATTCTCACCCTATTTATACAATGAGGCTAAATAACAGATCAACTCCAGCATCTTCCGGTGGGATCCCATTGCATAGGGAGCTTGCAGATATACACATCCAGTTGCAATCTTTTTGTCCAACTCAAATCTGTACCAAAAACAAATTTGTTGTGACCAAATGTTCCTCATCTTCAACTGTAGCTCTTATTAGAAGAAACATAAGTATAAACTTTCTAACTCCATCTTCCCCACAACTTAACAGGGAGAAAGAACTGCTAATTCAGTAAGATACTCGGGGTACACAAGAAAAAAGCCCATCAAATAACACAAGCTTTAAACATGTGACATACCTTAGTAATAAGATCCAGAATCACCACTGCCCATATAACGACTACCACCCATGCTACGGCTGGAATAGGCTGATGAGTAAGAGCTACCAGCAACCTGAAAATTTCAATACAGTCTAACATAAATACGATGGTCCACAATCAACACAGAAGCTCCAGACAAATCATCATCAAAATAAAGTACAGTATACATCATTGCTACGAGTCATGTACTCGCCACCATAGCCAGATGAATACATTCCACTGACACCACTGCCATGGATGGAGCCTGTAAACCCCAAAAAGAAGTTAAGACAGTCATCCAAAGTCGAACCCTACAAAATATCTACTGTAATCCAAAAACAGTTCACATGAGCACCAGATTTTTCAAAGAACACAAAGAACTCACCTCCACCATAGCCTCCTTGACGACTGCTATACATTCCATGAGAGTCTTGACCAGAAAGGGAACTCCGGCTGCCACTATATCCAGCACTTGACCTCCCTGGCCTACTGCTATTCAGTAATAGAAAATCAGTGTAACACTAGAATTGCAAGGGAGATGAATATCATGTCAATTGCAAAAGCAGCACACCTGTCACTGTAATCCCCATATTGTGTGCCTCCAGCACCACCAAGTTCATAATCCAAACGAGAACGAGAAGGGCGGACTCCGGCCTCAGCATAACGGGGAGGAACATCATCCTGACGTGTGGGCGCACTAAATCAGATCTTTTACCCTCTTTTCACTTTTACTTGTCCACTAATCTTAATATAGATTCACTTTTACTTGTCACTTTAAATAAAGAAAAAAACAATTATTTTTTCATGTTGAACCCTTAGCATTAATTACTTATTCACCAAATCATTTTTCAAGACCTAATATTATACATCAATTAATAAGGGTAATGTGGCAAAATAGCCATATTAATTATTGTTTTCTCAATGGGTGTGTCAAGTGCAAATGTGACAAGTAAAATTGAACAGAGGGAGTACATCTAATGTAGATCAAGAATGTTACAAAAATCAAAATATCCCAATGTATTAAGACGACATACCATTTCACTGTATGGACGTTTGGAGCCTGACATGGAGTCATATTCCCTACCTCGCCCCTCACGATACGCAGGGGGAGGTCTTTCAAACCGCTGTTCATAGTCATCATCAACATAAGCTCTCCTTGTCGTTGTGCGAGGAGTACCTCTTGGAAAATCAGAGTATCCCGAGCTACGAGAGGAATAATCATCCCTGTAGGAGACACGTCTGTCGGAAGGAAACCTAGAAGGATAATCCAGTGTGGCTCTGCTTCTAGGAGGAGGAATTTCCTCATGTCGTGCATACTCCCTCTTCAAGTTACTCTTTGAATATGAGGGAACTGCAATTCAGTTTTAGTCAATTAGAAAGAAAGTAGAGTGAAAGCAGCAGAGCAGAACAAAAGTTCAGAAACTGATCCCATACCAGGTGGTCTCCTGTCATAGGACCTACTGGATAGTGGAGCCATTGGCCTGCCCCTAGGGGCCATAGCTGGTCGCCTATCCCTCATTGCAACAGGTCGTTTAAAACTATGATCAGCCGGGCGAGGGACACGTGTACTAACTCTAGATGCACGAACAGGGGGTCTGCGAGAGATTGGACGATTCCAAGGAGCAGGGGGACCACGTCGAGGTCGCAGATTACGTGCACCATATCTCCCTCTTCCCCTCTGAAGTGGTCGTGATAATCTGGCCCTAACTTTAACCTGGAATATACAAATATAAGCAGCAAACACAAGAATGACATGTTCAGAAAAGATTCAAAACAAAAAAAAACATACCTTCTTATCTCCTTCTCCCAAATCTTCATTATTAATGCTTTTGACACAAATAACCGCAGCATCATGAGTGTCAAAGGAGACAAATCCAAAATCCTTTCTTTTGGCAGAAGGCATATTGCGGGCAAGCTCAATTTTTTCAATCTTTCCATATTGTTGAAGTAAATCTCGCACACGATCTTCATCCCAAGATGCAGAAAGACCATCAATAAAAATTGTTTTAACCTGAAATTAATACACATCGATTGTCAAATAATGAATTGCTGCACCGCAAGATCTACATTAAAGCTACAAAGTCCTCTGAGGAGCACCTTCATGGGAAAACAAAACGTCACTTAGCTACCCTTTACTCACCCACCCCAACCAGGAAAACAAAGAAAGGCAAAAAAAATTGAAGAACCACAGACTAGTATCAGTCTAACTGAACTAGCAGTATATACAATCCGCAGCCCTCACCCGTCTTTCTTTCCTGTTGAAGAATAAGGTAACTAGAATAAAAGGGTAGGAAGCAAACCATCAAAGGATAAACTACTTCAGTAACAAGTTCAAAAACAGGTTATACCAAATAGTCCACTGCAAAATGACTAAGTTCCTCCAAAAAGCTAAGTGTAACCAACTCCATTAGGAAGATATATTAGCCAAACTTAGCCAGAGCCACAGTCCTTTTCAAAAACAGATAAATGGGTCCGAAGAGCTTACCTGTGACATAATTTCATCTCCAGGATCAATGAATGAATCTGCAAAAGAAACCTTTGCAGGCCTATCAACTCCAAACACAATATCTCTCTTCTGTAGACGTTTGAAAGCATCCATGGCCTCCGAGCGTGACAAGAACTCCAAAAAAGCAAAGCCCCGATTCATTCCTTCATTATTAGTGTCTTCAACCAATGTCAAATCCTCAACATTGTCAATGCCATAATGCTTCAACTTCTCTTTTAACTGGAGTGAAAGTAAACATATATCAGACAGCAGTTAAGCAGCTCTTCGAACCTAAGAAGTCGATGTTTCATGACCATATGAATTTGCTTCTGTCTACTTACAGCTCCTTTTGTCCAAGATTTGCATATGTTGCCCAAGAAAAGGGTATCACTGTCTTGACTGGGGGAAACACCACATTTTTTGCCATTCACCTGGAAGTTGGTATGTTAGGAAACAAGCTTTTATCAAGTAATGAACATCAGGCACTCTGATAACTAGTTATCAGAATCAAGAGAGTACCACTGGATTTTTCAGCTCAATACAAGCTCGTTTAGCTTGTTCCACTGTTGCAAAACGCAGGAATGCAAATCCTTTATTCTTCTTTGTCTGAGGATTCATCAAGAGTCTCACTTCCGTTACCTCACCAACTTGACTGAAAATTTTCCTGAGGTCATCCTCAGTAGCATCCTTGTCCAAGCCACCAACAAATATTTCAAATTCCTTCCTCTTAAGTCTTTCTTTAGCAACTTCGTGATGTTCTGCATCCTCAGCTGCATCAACCATCTCAGTATGCTCCTCCCCCGACACATGCTCATGGTCTTCCTCGCCCTCAATTTCCTCATGCTCTTCAACTTCCTCTTCAACCATATCACCCTCCTCCTCTTCACCATCATCTCCTTCTTGGGGATCCTCCTCTATTTCATAATCCTCTTCCTGAACATCCTCATGTTCAATTCCCCTCTCATCATAATCAACAGCACCATACTCTTCGGGCTCAAATTCAGGATCATTATCCTCCAAATCTAATCGTTCACCTTTATCATATTCATCAACTGACTCTTTCACATCGTCCTCTGCCATCAAAAAATAGCCATCCAGGCCCATGAATATAATGAAAATAGAAGGGTCTAACCCATTGATCCATGTAACCAAATTTATGGTAAATCTTGTAAGTTGTCAACAACTTAAAACTATATAGAGAAATAAAATCGACATCTTGATCAAGAAAATATGCTCCAAAAGAGGCTTGCAACCATGGAAAGGGAAGTACTTCGAAGTAAAGATTATTGTTCCAAGGTCATCAGAACTTAACCACCCTTGTCACTGTAACCTACCTTTATAGTTTCGCCTTCATTGAAGAATAAACAACAGTTTGATCTATCTCCAAATTATGAACGAATCCTGACGCTACACTTTCTCTATAGTTTTCTATAATTACAAATTGAATCCAAACCTTTCCCCCTCATAAAGGTAGAGGACACAGGTTGCTTTACTGTTGTATGCACCTAGAGCTTAAGTGGGTAATTCTATTTTCCTGGCAACGATTCATACAACATACCAGTTAAATCCCATAAGTGGGGTTTGGGAAGGGTAGAGTGTACGCAAACCTTACCACTACCACAAAGAGGTAGAGAGGCTATTTCCGAAGTATAAGATAGAAATAATAATGAAAAATAAGACAAGAAAAAAACATAGTATGGGAAGAAATATCACTATAAATGACTAATCATCATGATTCCTTGATTTGCTATTTCATTGCTTTCTTCATACAGCTACAGATTCTAACCAAGAATCACCAACACCAAAGCAGAAATTGTGAATTGGGACAACAATGCATCAATTAATTCAGCAGGTCATATCGCATAATTCATATACAACTCTTCTGTCCTCCCATGGCCATCCTATCTTGGATAATCTTCTTTTATTAATTCTAGTGTCAGCACCAATAAAACCTAGCCTGGATTGTGAGAACCACATCCATAAAAGCAACTGCCTTTTTGTCCCTATACTACATTTATGCTCAACACTATATTTTCTATAATTTATGACCAACGATAAATCAAACTACTATAACAGAAAAAGAATCCAAATACTATTATTTATATTGATTAAGCAACAAGATTTCAAATTACTATAACAGAAAAGACACCCAATAATACAATATTCTTCAGTAGTGAACTTTTGAAACTTGATTAATCAACGAGATTTCAAATTGCCAATGATGATTGCTAACACGTGTAATACAAACAAGTTGATCTAAATCCCCAAGCCAGAAATTCATCAGCAAAGTTCATATAACACCAATTTACAAAAAAATAGTAGTAATACTTACTCTTCTCGGAAACCACCCGGTTCTCCACAGATTTCACCAGTTTCTCAGGTTCGGCTTCTTGGTCAGCCACCGATTGCTCAGCTTTCAATTCTTGTTTGACCCCCACCTTCTTCTTCTCCTCCACCGCCGCAGAAACCTCAACTTTTACCGGTTCATCCGCCTCCACTACCGGTTGTTTTCCCTGTGACTTAGGTGTCCCTCGGGCTGTCCGCCCGCCCCGTTTAGACGCAGATCCTGTCGTCGTCTTCTTTACAGCTTTTGGAGGCATTGTTCAGGAAATTCGCCGGTAGAATTCAAAGAAAACTCTGAAGATTGGATCTTTAGGAACTTTACCTGAAAGATTGAGGAACTTCTATAGTCGTAAAGATAAACCGACAAAGCAGGAATGAGGAATTTTGCAACCCTAATTTGCTTTATATATAAGAAGGAAAAAAAAAAGAAATTCAATGAATATAGGAGTAATAAATAATTCATTATAAATTTGATTATTATTTGTATATATATATATTAACTTGAGGTCTTTAAAGAAATATTAAGAAATTTCAAATCTTGATATATAATAATGAAATGATATGAATTAGCTAATTTGGGGAAACCTTAAAACCTTACGATGATCGACTTTCAAACCTTGACGTTGATGGTTATGGCCATCTCGTTTATTAATTTATCTCACACTGGAATTGATTATTCTATTCAATCAAACAATTCTGTGAGCAAATGAAATTATGCTACTGTTTTGAAATCACCACAAGTCACTATTAAGTCTATACCTATGAAACTAATTGTGTATTTATATGGAGAACCACGAGTGATTTCGGAGGATGAAGAGATGATTGTGAACGAAAATCTACAGTATACTGTCATTGATAAGTTTTCTTATGGATGACATATTATTCAAGATCTGAGGCGACTTTCCAGACAATGCAAATTGAAGAGAAGATGTAATATTGGTCTATTGAATCATAGAGATATTTTAATCAGTGCTTTAATTTGGAGGATTATGTGAATTTTCTGTTCAAGTCAACCTTTTACATCAATTAAAATTGAACATACACAATAAGAATATTAAAATGGGATCAATTGCTCAATCCAGATGAGGAAACCCCCAATGTTATTACATGATTTTTTCCCCTGTATTGCCACCTAACTTTTTTGGCAAGGAAGTTATTGTTCTTTCTTGTGACAGTAGTTGAACATCATATCTATAGCATAATTCCAATAGTCATACAATCCAAAATAACATAATACAACATGCAAGAGTATAGTGTATCCAACATTGCCTCTACATAGAAAGAGGAGGGCCTCGACATAGTTTGAGGCTCACCCTCAATACATGAAATAGGAAAGTAAATAACACAAGGGAGAGGAAAGTAGAT